>JAMRYI010000210.1:0-230403 GCA_029231635.1 Ditylenchus weischeri
CATCAAAAGTTCCCCATAGGTATGGGGCAATCCAATAGGTATGGGGCAAAAGGCGGCATCCTTTGATGATACGTATTGGAGGCCTGTACTACTAACTATGCTTCGATCATTCATCAATACATTCATCACTATTTTTTAACTCGAGGGGTATCATTTTATTAGACACTAAACTTCAAATAGAGACTACCGGTCTATTAGAATAAATACGGTATACCATCTTAGTGCCGAATTTTATCAACAGGAGAAATGAAAAAACAGAAGCAAAATAACACAAACAAATAATCTGAATTAGAAAATACAGTATTCTAACATTGGGGCCAAAATGCGTGATGCCCAAATGAGATTCGCCCAAAATACCGAAAATACCGAAAAAAATCCCACTGGAATACTAGTAAGTCGACGATTTCAGTGGATTATCACTGGGATTCTAGTGGTAAATTGCTGTATTTCCACCAAATTGCCACCTGCATCACAGTTGCGCACCATGACATTTGCGTACCATTCTGGAGGTGGATACCCTATTACGGGAGGTACCAGGTGGTTCCCCTACCCACCCTGAGGATTTCTAGTCTTATAAAAATTAGTTTATGACTTAGATGAATAGTGGTTCAAGTGGTTCTTCCATAGCATTACCTACCCTGCTTGTTGATCCAATGAATTACCGCAGTATTTTAAAAAATTAACTTTTATTTTCGTAGCGCGGACGGGCATGCCGTTTAACAAGTAACCTTAACTTTAAACAAGTGAAAGGAAGTATTGTGAGCAGTCGTGCTACATATATATATTGCCATTTGTGAAAATCATGGAAAATTGGTTTAAAAAATTTAACATTCGACAGACTGTCCAAATCATAAATCGCCTTGAACAAGGTTGGTAGGACGACGACTTCTTGATTGTGGTGCAGAGAATCTTCTCATTAAAGATTTGTGTATTTTAGAAAAGTCTTCTTGAGCTTGTTTTCTTTTTATTTCTGCTATCTCTTTGTCGAAACTAAATTCTGGTGTTATTTTATACCGCTATTTCATATGGTGTGGACTTACTTGATTGTAGAAACAGATCCCACGTATTTGTTTTCCGCATTTTTCGCTGATTTTTTGGAATAAAGAGGGAGTAAACAATCGGGTAGTTGTTTTGGAAATTTTCCAGCAAAACTATCAGCCATTAGCATTGCATACTGTATTTTCGTGTGTTAATATGGGAATTAAAAAATGAGAAAGCATACACTCAGATTACGATCGATAATGTAGTTGCTCTCAAAATCGGACTCTCCTTCCCCCAAAGGGTTCAACATTTCTTCTCCTACCTTAATCCATGCCAAATAGAAGAACACCTGAACACTTTAAACTTTCTTTGAAATATAGGTTTTCTTTAGTTGTGTGGTCACCTGTAGAAGAGTCATGAATGGTACTACCAGATCGATCTAAAATAGTCTTGTGAATTAAAATAGATTTTTTGCGAAACTCACGTTGGCACCATTATTTTTTTGTTGCTCTTCTTGCTCCGGCAACTCCCAACTCAAATCCAGTCCTTTATGTTGCAGCAATGATTGACGTGCAAACAAACAAATAATCATTGATATCCGCACCAATACGAACACGGCTTGGGTATATGCTAATGGAATGGGTAGCTGCAAAAGTTTTACTGTAAAGCTCACAAGACTTTATTTTTGTATTCAAAGATCATATAAGTAAAGTTTTACAGGAGGAATCTTAAAAAGTGTCGACTTACCCAATCATAGCTTAGCAATGTTCTGAGATTTGTTTGGAATTCGCTGATTGACTAAATTTACATGTTAATAGAATATTTGGTACTTATACGGTTCCCCCCCCCATATCGAAATTTTTTCAAAATCAGGTTTTAACCATTTCTAAGCAATTCTTACACGCTAAAACCGATAAAAACGTTGTTTCGACCACTTTCATCAAAATTTTGACTTTTAGATTTTCTACCTGCCTGCCTTCGGCAGGCAACCTACTTCAATAGAAGCCCCTTTGGGGTACATGGTCGAGCCAAGGCTGACCCTTTATATATCAAGAAATATGAATTTTTAAGCATTTTACATTTATATTTTCAGTGGTTTTTATTGGTTAAATTTCCTTGATATATTTCTTGATATATGAAGGGTCAGCCCTTGGCCTGACCATGTACCCCAAAGGGGCTTCCTATTGAGTAGGTTGCCTGCCGAAGGCAGGTAGAAAATCTAAAAGTCAAAATTTTTGATGGAAAGTGGTCGGAAACAACGTTTTTATCGGTTTTAGCGTAAGAATTGCTTAGAAATGGTTAAAACCTGTTTTTGAAAAAATTTCGATATGGGGGGGGAACCGTATAAGTACCGAATATTTATTATCTTAACGAAGTTCGACTATCGAACTTCGTTTTAGTTACCCCTTAAAAGTTCGACTGCCGGATGGGTTCCTTTTACCTTGATTTTTGAAAGCTTTTGCTAATTCTCGTCGAACAGTCTGGTCACAAATATCGCGTAACTCTAAAAAGCAAAATCTCGATTTAACGACCCTCTTTTTTAAAACAGGGAATTATTAAATCGAGCCTTCGAAAATCATTGTAAAGAAGCATCGGACAAATCTGAGGGTTGTACTGTTAGAGGATAACTAAATCGAGGTTCAACTGTGTGCATTTTCTCACCCTTGACAAATACAATACGAATGATTGACCAGCAATCTTTTTTTCGGCCGCTAATTTCATTATCAATTGGTTGGCCCACACCAGTGGCACCCAGTATTTTTTGTCGTAGCCTTTGCCATTCCGCATGAGTATATTCAACTCTTCATTTTGCAAATAACCTGCAAAACAATAATGAATATACTTATGTTATGATTTACAGAATCGTAGCAAACAACCAGCGTCTTCTACTGCAGCCATGTTGGGAAATCTCAACTTCACGCTCATACTCACATCCCTCAACACCAGCACTTGACTCAAACAAATGTATCGCAATATATTTCTGCGAAACATGGTGATCTCTAGGTCATCTCCCGGAATGTAAGCGGAGACATTGTATGCACAACTGCAAGTGCACCATTACTTTTGTTGGGAAAAGAGCTAAACTGACTCATCAATCAGGCCCATATTATTGAAAATGCCTTCCCATCGCTTGAACACAATCATCACAAAGAAGCCAAGAATGAGGTTAACTGGGAACATTCCCAAATGGGTGTTCAAATAGTGAGCTAATGTCTCAAAGTACCTAAAATCCTGATATTTGCAGCTTTAGCAAATTAAAATTAGAAAAAAGAATTTTCGAATTTTTAAAAGAAATTTGCTTATAAGTCAAAAATACTTGTGCAAATTGTTACAAAAACTAACAATTGGCCTCTGTCGAACAGCACTAGGCGGTAAAACACAGTAACTAGAGAATACACAGCTATCCATGCAACCATGTCCACCAACGTCCGCTTCCAAATGGATGACCGCCATCTGAACAATACTTTAAAGAAGGCAAACGGGCCAGTCGTAGCTATGTCTAGATGATAAGAAACAGTCATATTGTAGATTAGCCAGTCCACACATTCTTTCTTGCTCAAAACATCAATCTTTAAAAAAAAAGAAATTCAGCTCCAAAGAGTTTATAAAATCGTTTGTAATTGGTGCACAACCATAAAAGCGAATTGAAACTCAAACATTGAAATGTTCTCTTGGAGACGCTATTAAAAGTGAGTTTTAATTGTACCCAAGAGAGAAAATAATATGTTTGTAAGGTTGTGAAAAATGTGTTACCATTCCCTCAAATGAGAATTGGAAGAAGACGATTTCCCAAAAGAGGAAGATTGAGGCTCAGCAGCTAAAAAGGTACGTTTTTAATCTATAAGATTATTATTTTTTAATTATTTTATTATTATTATTTAATTTGCAGCTATTTTATATTAATATTTTATCATCAATCTTTTTCCTTCCAAAATTTATATCTATATAGTATTTGGGTCGAGGGGGTGTTGGTGGTATCCGTCGCCATTTTGACTTCGGAGGCGAACAAATGAGTCATAGATGAGAAAATTATTTTTTCGCTAATATCATCGTGTTCCACAAAATGTCAGCATTCGTTTAAAAAAAAGATCGTCGAAAAATACGCGTTTTAAGAGGAGCAAATGCCTACTTTTATGAAGGCCATTTTTCACTGAACACTTGTTTTACTTTTAAATTTTAAAGTTTCGCGCAAAAAAAGGCATTTGTATTAACACGAAAACTATTTGATTCCGATCGCTCTCATATGTTATCTATGTTATTAATGGAGTCGAACAGTCGCAAACTGTTTATTGAACAGTCCGGATAATTCTCAAGAACAAAGCGTCGATTCTCAGCAATTTTGAAGATGGGAATATAGCGAAACGTGCCCGCATTCAGCCAGTGAAACAGGTAGATCTGAAAATAGAGGCAGAAAACCCAGAAGCAAACAGGTGAACATTTTAATTGGTTTGGAATTGTATATGTGTTGTCTTTAGCGACACAGACACGATAGATTCGACGGAGAAATACATCCAGTAACTAATCGAGAAATCAGAGAAGCTGTGGAAACACTTTAACGCGACTCCTCTCATTCTAAGGTGGTGATATAGATAGCCCAGATCTGATATGCCAGGAACGCTAAAAGAAGCTCAAACAAACTAAAATTATCTCTTATTGTGTTCCTAACACGTCTTGATTGTTATTTGATTGAACTTCATAAATGAAACACGTTGGTTTAGTAAAATCTTCTCATTAACATAAAATAAGCAAAACAAATTTAAATAACCCTCCTATTAGCGTAATCACTCATTAACATAACTCCCTCATTAACTTAATTTTCGGCCGGTCCCTTGGAGTTACGTTAATAAGGGGTTCGACTGCAGCAATTATTAATAGGTGAAACCCTATGAAGGCGCCGATAGGCGCCTATGCCCCTTGTTTTTAATAATTCAACTACCTTATTTCCTCTAATAGGCCCGCGGCGGGTTTGTTTTTAATGGGAGATGTTATTAGGGCAGCCAGACATTTTCCTTCAATTCGTCAAAATTGGTAAGCGACATTTTCTGGCATAAGAGGAAATGTCAAACTACAAATTCCTTTATTTTGGAAGAATCATCCTATTCTAGGCATAAATACTCATTTAAAACCAATTTTTAACCCAATATTCATTCAATATAACTTTTTTTTACCCAAACTCGGTTCTTAAGCGAATCCTTGTGCGCGGGGTAAGCCAGCGTATGTTAGGAAGGGCTAAAACGGGGGTGGGCCAATTAGAAGAAAAACGGTACTTGACATTGGTTTTGAAGGATTATGTTTGCTCAATGACGAATCCACGCTATCATACTGGCTTGAAGTTGGTGAAGGCAAGAAAAAGCTAGGTGCAGCAGATGAATCCATTTTTTGTTTATAAATTTTATCAACTATTTTATCAAAAAAAGAATACAACCGAAAAATGCAAATTAACTAATCAAACAGGGAAATGGAAAAATGAAAATACAAAAAAAGCAAGTGAACAAACAGAGATTATTAAAAACACACAATGCTGCTATAAATCTCCTTCAGCACTCTCTTCTTCCTGATTTTCTTCGTTTTCGGCCAACTTTGAGAGCATTTCTAAATTTTAAAAAATATTACCAAAAAAAACTTTGAAAAAAAGCCAACTGTCACTAGCACAACAAAAATTTATGCCACATTTGGAGGCCACACACATGTATGGCTTGGGGCATTTGTTTGCTGCACTTTTGTCCATCGGGTCACAGGTGCGGGCTGAATAGTCCTCCTGTATTCTTTTGACTGACCAGCCACCCGGACAGTACTCTTCTGAAGATGACCAAATTACAAATACAAATTTTTATTTGAAGTTACCTGAAGAACATGAAGCTTTTTTGCGCATCATGGCCTTGGTCCAGTCACCTGTTGTAAGTAGCAAAAACAAAAGTTGGACATAAAAGGATGTTTTGAGACCTTTGAAAGACATTGAATGTTATTGGAAAAATTAGAATAGACATAAATAAAAGTTAGGGGAAGGTGTCTGCAAGAGAATATATTGATTGTAATCAATTGCGCCATATCTTTCACGGCCATCATCCATTTTGTAAGAATTTTGAGTTTATAAAAGAAACTGAGATGAGATGTTTCTTTAAAAAGATGGCATCAAACACACAACCTAGCTTGGGGTTTCGACCCCCGCAAAGCATTATTGAACTAACAAAAAGTTGGTAATGTATCCAGTATAATTAACCTGCGCCGTTTTTTTTCGCTCGTTTGTTTTGTGCAAATAGCACAGAAAAAGAAGTGGAAAAAGGTGACCCTAACAAATTATATGAGGCAGAGTTTGTTTATTGATTTTCGTTTTCCCTTATTCATGTAATACTTAGTGACTGATTATTAAAGTTTTTGTAAATATTAGTCTCACAATTAAAGTGATACAAACCATTTTTCAGCAAATGGTCTGTGAATGATTTTCCGTTACTTTGGCTTTTTAGTCTCATTTTTGTGCATTTTTTTGCTCTGCGGATTGTTCCTTGTTCTGAGGAATTTTTCGCAAGAACAGCAAAGGTTAGAAAATAAGTTATCGAGAATGTTGATTGATAACTTTCTGGACTTTTTAGATCCGACATTATCTTACAGATTAACAAAAGATTCGAGAAATCTTTTGCTACTGAAGACAGCTTGACTAGAGAGCAATGGCGAATGGGCCTTGCTAGTGATTTTGAAAGACGCCAAATGACCCAGGTTATTTTCTACTTATAGTCCTGTTCTTGAAATGCCGTAAAATATTATACATATAGCTCATTCAATTGATTTTTTCTCTTGAAAACTTTGATAACATCCACTCTTCTGAGCAATTCCTTCGTCCGTTCAGTCAGCTTGCCAAATCTGTCGACATCTCTATTCTTGGAGTAAGAGTTAAGAATTGAACTAAATGGAAAAAATCAAGACTACCCTGCATTTAAACAATAAAGAAAGAACTTTAAGCTCAATAAAAGCATTAATTTATCTATTTTGGTATTAAAAAATCTAGAAATTAGAAATTTTCTTTTTGTCAAAAAACAAGGGCATGGGTGATCCCCAGGGGTTGACCAGGGGTATAAATTTTGGGAGTAAGTACCCCTGGGGTATATACCCCAAAATAAGGGGTACGTTCATTTACTACCAAAACGGAAGTACTTACCCCTGGGGTAAGGGTAAGTACTCTTACCGCCATTCATTTACTACCAGCCAATATATACTGGCAAATCAAGGTAGTGTAAGTTGGGAAAAACTCGCGATTTTTCAAGTACAGTCAAACCTCGTTTATCCGGCACCCCCAAAAGTTCGTTCCCGCCTTGGGTCCGACACTTTCTTTAGCTCATTTTCGAAGTCTTTTGCTAAATGTGATTCGCCAGTCTAGTCCGAAATATCGCAAGGATTCTGTTTTTGCCGGTCGTTTTTCCAAAATTTTTAAATTTCGTCATAAAGACCCGCAAACCTCGGTTATCCGGCACCCCTTTTTGAAAATCAGGTGCAGGATAACCGAGGTCCGCGGGTCTTTATGGCGAAATTTAAAGATTTTGAAAAAACGAATGGCAAACTCAGAATCCTTGCAATATTTCGGACTAGACTGGCGAATCACATTTAGCAAAAGACTTCGAAAATTGAGCTGAAAAAAGTGTCGGACCCAAGGTGGGAACGAACTTTTGGGGGTGCCGGATAAACGAGGTTTGACTGTAAATAAAAACCTCATTTGAGAAAAAAAATGCCATAACTAATACAGTCAACCCTCGATTTAAAGGGACATGCCCACGCTAATAAGAGGTGGTGCCCGCCAATTCAAAATTTTTTGGCTAATCATTCAACTTCTGTACGGATTTTTCAGCTTGGTTTCTAACAAAACTTCACCCAAAATTAAATTCTAGGCCTTGTTTTTTTAGAAACCAAGTTGAAAAATCCGTACAGAAGTTCAATGATTAGGCAAAAATTTTGCGGGCACCACCTCTTATTAGCATGTGCATGCCCCTTTAACGTCACCCCCCTCAAGTTTGTTCCCACCTCGGGTCCGACACTTTTTTAGCTAGATTTTGAAGTCTTTTGCCAATTGTCTTTGGTCAGTCTAGTCCGAAATATCACGAGGATTCTGATTATGCCGGTCGTTTTTGTACATGACAACAGTTTTGCCGAAAAGACCCGCGGGTACTCGATTTAACGTCACCCTATTTTGAAAAAAAGGTGACGTTAAATCAAGCGAAACTGTTGTCATTTACAAAAACAATCGGTAAAATCTATATCCTTGCAATATTTCAGACTAGACTGACCGAAGACAACTGCAAAAAGCTTTTGACTTTTGACGTTGTGACGTTAAATCGAGAGTTGACTGTATAAGTTGCTTCATTTTTTTTTGAAATAATTGGAATGATTTTCAGAAATATTGTATCATTCATGAAAAACTTGATCCCACAACCGGCAAATTCCCTCGCTATTGGGGCTATACAGTCATCACTTCCAAACAGTGG
Source organism: Ditylenchus weischeri (assembly GCA_029231635.1). Classification (NCBI taxonomy): domain Eukaryota; kingdom Metazoa; phylum Nematoda; class Chromadorea; order Rhabditida; family Anguinidae; genus Ditylenchus; species Ditylenchus weischeri. The sequence continues at coordinate 8,454 of JAMRYI010000210.1, forward strand.
GCCAAACGTCCGTATTTGCACCACTCTGCAGCTCATTTCCAGTCGGATGGACAGGTTTGCAGTCAAGCAGCAGTGCTCTTTGAGCGAACTGAAGCGAGGACTTTGGTAGTTGCTGGTGCTTCTCGGTTTGCAGTCAAAGGGTAGGGTATAGCTCAATGGATTTATGCACAAACATGATCTTGTTCACAGAAACTTAACCAATTACTGTCAACCAGCAAACGCTCTAGCTGATGCTGCTCACAACAATCTGACTATGTTCCACACCATGAATGTGGCTATTTACTTAGCTACTCTAAACATTCCGGATGAGAGTGACCATCAAAAAGTGTTCATCCAATGGCACGGCATGGCTAACACAAGGTTAGGTTAGGTTATCAAACGGTGGCCTAAAGTCAACTTTAGACCATTATTTACTATACTGTCAATTATGTTGGTTGTTGTTAGCAAAATGTGTGTTTTAGCTGTCCTTCTTCAGAAGTGTTAGTAAGTGCTGGAGCTAGGTCATCCAGTGCTATTTATTTGGATGTGAACACTCCTGCTAACAAGGTAGCTGGGTTAGAAAAGTACACCTAAATTCAAAAGACGACTTTGTGAAATTATGTTTTCGACATCTATATTACCCTATTCTCTCTAATTATTCTATTTTTCTAGCTATTATTCCCCGCGCCTTGTTGAATCAGTAAAATAAAATAACCTAAGAAAAAAATTATAGAATTTTTGACGCTAGTGGTGAAACCAATCCCCCCTCTAAATTTTTCCTTTTAAAACTTAAAGGGGCATGCTCACCTGTTCAAATTTTGTCCCCGCCAATTCAAACTTTTTTCCGAATCATTGAACTTCTGTGCGGATTTTTCGACTTGGTTTCTTCAATTTAGCGGTACTCTTCCATTAGAATTTTTACGTTACGTTCTGAATGATGCCCCGATCCATTGGCTAAAGAGCATTGTTTCAATTGTGAAATCAAAAGGAAGCCACAAACCTGACTCATTGCTGTCGGAACGATGGCATTCTTGAAGCAACGCAAATTCTGGGACTTGCCTATTACCAGCAGCGGAATCTTCTCTGTGCCCAACATGTTTGCGCCGATGAGAACCATTACGCGATCTTTGCTCTTCTTGCCGCTTGTGCATTTGTCACCTACAAATTACTTGAAATCCACGTTAACCTGTAATTTTGATATTCTACCTCTGCCTCTTCGTCCTTTTCTTGTGTTTCAAGTTGGTTATACTTTACTTCCATGTCTTTCTTGATTTCACTTAATCTGCTTTTTCTTTAACGTCAAAAGCTTTTCTTGCAGTTATGTCAATACCTAATTTCTCTGCCTTCTTTCTCTCGTTTGTCATTGAAGCTATATTTTTTCCATCATATCAGATTATTTGTCTATCAGACCATTTGTCTATAAGAATACAAATTTCAGATGCAGTTTTTAAACTTTTAATTTCCTTTTCCAGATTATAAATGTCAGGAGGTTCTAGAGCATTTCTTTTTTGAACGTTTTTTGAACTTTTTAGGCTACACATGTTGCCGTCAGCCTTTTGTAGCGGCTTTTTAAGGCTGTTTAACAAATCTTCTCTAGTTTTATAAGTAGTTTTCGGTAACATAAGCTTTGTTGTCATGCCATCTGCCCATTCTATTGGAAGAGATTGGTTCTTTTCTGTACCCATTGTAACCCATGAGTTGGTGTAACTTCATTTTTAACATCTTATACCAAAATGTAGGGAACATTCTAATCTTGTGCCTTTTGTTTTCACCAAGCATCACAATCAGCCATCAACCTTGTAAATTGAGAAAGTCGAAAATTTTCAAAATATTCAAAATCAATTTCAAAATTTTTCTAAAAATTCGGTGAATTTTTTTCAATAGCTTTTCCGTGATCTGCGCAAAATTTTGCCTGTAAAATGTGGAAAAACTGGAAAGGTGTCTCTTATCCAACTCCGAAAAGTCATTTTTTTCTTATGTAGTTCGAATGACTTTTTTCTGTCGCCGAAAGACTTATTTTTGTCGAACACAAGCTTTTTCTTCTACCTAAAATTATTTTTCAGCAAATTTGTCTTGAAAATAAAACCTTTTGGATAATTTTTGGAAAAAGAAAAAGGTTGTCAATGATGTAGAACCCTTTAAGCCCTCCAAGTCGACGGAGGAGGATTACAGTAACAAAGTTGTATTCGATTTCACTAGAAACGACTTTTAATCAGTTGTATATTATGAGTTTTGAGATTGTTGCTGCAGTAAATAAAGTGACGGGAACGAAAACAGCCAACACCCCTAGAATGGACACACAATGCAGGTTACAAGCAACTACAAATATTTTCGGAAAGATTCTCAACGGTGTGCCAGCAGATGGAAGTGTTTGTAAAACAAAGTACAACCCTCAGGTGAAATCAATTTAGTTGTTAATTTTTGTAAACGTGTAAAGTTTAGGATGTGACAGGACAATTTTTACATATAGAACAAAAAGAAGGAACCCGTAGCAATTGGGATTTGTGGTCTAAAGCCATAAATATTGCATTTCCTTTAATGTAAACAGCAATTATCACCGTTCATATTAATTGTTAATGATCTTTTATTTGTTATTATATAAGGGTAAATTCACAAGTAAAATTCCGTCAAAAAGTGACACAGCGATTATCATTTAGCGGATTTTTCGGCGTTAAGCGAATTGATCCACACCGAATTGATCCATAAAAATTTGACCCGACACGAAATGTTTTTATATTTTTGTCCTGAATAGTTTACCTCCTAATTCAAACATTTTTCTTATGAAAACAACAGCAGTTTTGCTGGATGTCCCATGTACCAACAAAACCAAGTGGGATCAACAAATTTTTTTACGTTTTTATGTCCCAAAAAAATTTTTGATCCAAGTGGACGACCACTTGGTTTAAGTGGTGCATGGATTATCCAGTAGAACTGAGGTTGGATCATAGAAAAATTTTAAAATTTCTTCGCAAGACAAAAATATCACTACCCGGGTACCACTACACCTGAGTTCCCCAACCTGGGTACGACTACCTGGGTACAATAAAACCAAGTGGTCATCCACTTGGATCAAAATTTTTTTTTACGTTTTTCATGTTCTAAAACCTGCTTTCTGGACTAATTCGGGCACGCTGAAGATCGTTTGACAGTAGTAAAATAAAGTTTTGTATGGTATTTTTGAGTATTGGGAAATAATTGATTTAACCAAAACTCGATTTTACCAAAACTCAAAAAATACTTAACAAAACGGCATTTTACCACTATCAAACCATCTTCAGCATGCACGAGTTAGTCCATAAAACAAATTTCAGAACTCGAAAAAGTAAAAAATTTTTTAATTTTTTTGATCCAAGTGGACGACCACTTGGTTTTGTTGGTACATGGGACATCCAGCAAAACTGCTGTTGTTTTCATAAGAAAAATGTTTGAATTAGGAGGTAAACTTTTCAAGACAAAAATATAAAAACATTTCGTGTCGGGACAAATTTTTGTGGATCAATTCGGTGCCGCCAGTTTTTAATTAGCGAGGGAATTAATGATGTAATGCACAGGTTTGTGCACGACTCCGAATTTTCTGGGCCCGGCCTGCAGTTTCTTATTTGGTTTTGCCATAGTCACCTTTGGCCCTAGATTAAAATCTCCTCCGAGCTCCGCAAAAGTGGTGGACACCCAGGCGGTGTCAGTATTTATTTCGACTTTCAGTTTTCCCAAATGGTCCCTGTGCCGGTGCCGGTCTCTTTCTTTTGTGGAAGAATTTCAGAAACACTTGGTTTCTGTTATAACACGCTTTCTATTGAAAAAGAAAACAGAAATATCCATCAAGATTATAAATTTAACATAAAACAAACCGGTGATAATAAAAAGTTTTGTCCAAAAAAATTCCATCAAAGATCAACAAAGACATAAAATTTCATTGGTTTTTGATCACTTGTAGTAGTTTTTATTTTTTATTTCATTTTTTTCATAATCAGTTGAGCAAGACCAGATATTAAACGTATTGTTGTCAAGAAGAGGAAAATGCTTTAAGTTCATATTTGAAAATCAAATCCATCAATTCTTTGCGAAGGTAAACACCCAAAGTTTGGTTCTTTCTCGATATACATTGCACCTGCTGTACCATGTATTTGCCTTAAAACAGAAAAATAAGCCTAAAGGTGAAAAAGTATGGGCATATCTGACTTTTGCAGCAAATAATCTTAATTTTGCACCAAATTTTTGTTTCGTCCTTTTCTGTTCAATTTTCTAAACATTTTCTGAGAGTAATTAAACAATGCCATCCTGTAGCCCCACAATTCTAGTTTACAACGAGGTGTCATTCAGTGCAGCATTTGTGCAAAAACCAGAGCGAAGAGGTAAAAGTATGAAACAGGTCAAAAAACTTGGGTCTATTTGGTCTAAATTTTGCTAAGATGTTGCACTGAATGACTCCTCATCAGGGATGTGCATATACGGCCTATTTAGGACGTTTTAGCACTTTTTGACGGTCTATTTCAGTAAACGGCCTATTTGGGCCGTGTGCGTATTTTAGGCCGGGGTACTTTTTTAGTTTGATTGAATAATCTACGCTATTTAGTTGGTTTTAATCAACATCTTGCATTTTGATATGCATAAAAATGTTTTGCGCACAACGCTTGCGTAAAATTAGCATTAAAAATGAGTGGTTTTTTGGAAAAATCGTCGAATTTGTTATACAGTCGAATCTGGATAACCCAACACCCCCTTTAGGTTCGTTCCCGTCTTGGGTCCGACACTTTTTTTTACCTCGATTTTTGAAATTTTTTGCCAAATGTGATTCGTCAGTCATTTCCAAAACATTGCAGGAATTTTGATTTTGCCGGTCATTTTTCCAAAATATCTTATTTTCGCCATAAAGACCCGCGGATCTCGATAACCCGACACCCTTTTTGAAAATCAGGTGTCGGGTTGTCGAGGTTCGTGGGTCTTTATTGCAAAAATAAGATATTTTGGAAAAATTATCGGCAAAACCAAAATCCCTGCGATTGTTTGGAAATGATTGACGAATCACATTTGGCAAAAAATTTCAAAAATCGAGGTAAAAAAAGTGTCGGACCCAAAACGGGAACGAGCCTGAAAGGGGTGTTGGGTTATCCAGGTTCGACTGATTAGCAAACACATTGTTATTTTGGATCCCTGCACCTCATTAGAAACTAGAAATGCATGGCTACGTGATGGTTTAATTACTTTTTTAAAACGTTCAAAAAATCAAGGAGGGAACGACGAAACCAAAATTTGCTGCAAAATCAAGACCTTTTGCTGCAGAACTCAGATCAGTCCACTCTCCCAATAACGAACATCTCCTCACAACGAACGGCTGAGCCGAGACATTTAGGATTTAGTTTAATAAAAATTAGGGAAATGGCCTTTGCCAATAACTAACTCTCTCCTTAACAAACGACTGAGCCCGCTCCTTAGAGCATTCTTTATTGAGAGAGTCAACTGTATGCACGAAAAGTATACCAAAGTATTCGGTGGTGTCCACATCCTTCTCTCCGCTTTCCACATTTGTCGTCTTATTTGGTGTGCAATTGTTAACAATTTCACTAGTAGCCATGGTTTGGTGTGCCCCACCTTTGTGGCCATTTTGTGGCATACTCACGGTCATGCCCGAAGAAGATACACCAGTGCTTGAAGTGGGCAAAGAATCAAGTGCGGAAAGGAATTGCTGCGTGGCGTGCGCCCAATTCTGCTGGCACTCTTCTCCCGCCCTCGGGCGTTTCGCCAAATGTGAGGCTTTATTTTCGTCCTCTTCTTGTTTAGTGCAATGGTTAGCTAAAATCCGATCATCCTGATCAGCAACTAGATCGAAATCTGATCTAGGTAAAGATTCCGGTTCGATGGAACTAGCACTGCTGTGAGTTGGACCACAAGTGAAGTGCCTTTGGTTGCTGATTGCAGATACCACATTGCTAGCTAATAGTGAATTAGGTGATAATCCCTGTGGAGTGCTTGATGCAAATCTCTGATTGCTCAGCCTTAAAATGATTTTTTTTTGAAATTATAAAATAACTTTAAGTAATTTTTGGACAGTTGGGTTTAAAAAAATTAGACCCAGTCGGACTTTCTAGAAGGTCATTCAATTGAGGCTTGACCATTGCTCAGAAAATGGGATTGGGAATTGCAATCGGTCGCAGGTTCGAATCCTGTTCGACGTCCTTTATTTATTTTTTCAAAATTTTTCGTACTCATATATAAATCTGTCTCAGTGCTGTCAAGCTAGTCATTCGTGTACGCCCACACTAAACCCACCGACCTGTTCACAGTTTTCCAAAATGTCCGACAATGTATCTTTTTACTTTTTGAACAGTTGTGGGCAATTGCCCAGAATTTGGTGCGGCAGGATGGCACAGTGGTAAAAAAACCTTTCTGTCACGCAAAAAAGCGCTATTTTTGAGGTCAAGAGTTCAACCTCACCTACGGACACCTCCAATTTAAAACCATAAAATCCTGGTCTGGATCCTGACTTTAAGATGAATAAAAATAAGTATGTTATAGGTTATTATCAGGTTGTCCAGAAAGTTCGCGACCACCCCTGAACACACTTTTTTGATATTTTTCAATTTTCTTTAATTTTTTTCGCGGTAACAACTAAATGGCAACGATGCCGTAATCAATCAATCATACGATGGATCTCCCTTTCGTGTTCTATATCTGCGTCCCATCGACTTACTCTTATTCTCGCATCACATTTTGCAATAAACGAAACAATTTAAAGTCGGTAGGAGCAAAACCCGGTGAATATTTCGAGTGACGCATCCCATCTTAGCCGAGCTCTACCAATTCAGTTTTTTCTTGAAATTTTCAACTCAAGCGCATCTGCTTTTTTGTGCGGATTTGATTCGTTGTTGAGAGGCAGCTTTAGAACACGAAGGGGAGCATCAACCAGATGATTGATTTGTTACCTCATCATTATCATTAAGTTGTTACCGCGAATAAAAGGTCAGAACAAATTGAAAAACATTAAAAACAAATGTGTTCCGAGGTGGTCGCGAGCTTTCTGGACAACTTGATATAATGGAAAATGGGATGCTCGTATTCCATTGTGGAATACAGTCAAACTTCGGTTATCCGGACTCCAATTATCCGACATCCTCGGTTATCCGGCACCTTATATACACTTCATTTGGCTGAGATTGACTTATTCTCTGTCAACTGACACTCCAGTTATCCGGCACTCTGAGGCCTGTCGCCACGGGTACCGGATAACCGAGGTTTGACTGTACAAGGTGACACAAAATTACTGCACTGTTGTTAAAAAAAATTTGCGTGGGTAGCTCCTTGCCCCATCGATTTTCCCAGGAAAATCGATGGGGCGTTAAATTGTTGCAAAAAATATTGTTTTCTTTTTTAATTTGGATACTTCAAAACATTACCAACTTTAAATTTAATTTTAAAAAAAATATATATTTTTTTGCTCGTCTTAAGAAGGTATCGCAGAAAATTAAGCAGATCACCAGCCGATCTTTACATCGCAATCACCCCCTGCCCCCATCATCACTACAAACATTATTGAGTTTCAACTTGAAATTCATACCTTGTTCTTCCGCGAGATGATCTATTTTGTCTATGAAAGTTTTTAGACCCAAATCTCATGTCGCAAGAGCTACTAAATAACTAATTGTAAAATGTTTAAACGAAAACAAGTAATTACCCTCGTGTAAGTAAATGCTCCTTCACTATTTCATACAAAAACTGCATCTTTTGCCAGTATGGCCAAGACACAGCCTCGGCTTCATCATCAGTGCTCAGGAACTTTTTTATTATTCTGGTAAAACAATATCGAATCTTTCCCCATTCATCTTGCATGTGAGAGCCTGAAAAAAGTTAACATTTTTTCCTCAAAAAGGAACTAACGAGTGTATTGGTTTTGGTTGTCGGACAACATTTGTGCAATCTCATTGAAGGCTGCTTGTCTGGCATTAGAGGACTTGAAAGACTCATGGTTGGTGTCCCAAATACATGGGCGTAAGCGAACACATTCGATTAAGTGTGTCTTCTGCATAATTCCGAGAGAGGCTGTTTTGGTTGTCTTCATTATTCTAAACACACATTTCAATTAAAACTATTGTTGAGGACATCGGGAAAAATAAAAAATAGTAGTAAGGATGGTTATGGGTATTTTGGGGGGCTACCGTTTGGGGGCCAGAAGTTTGGGGGCCGGAACTTTGGGGGCCAGTTCTGTTAAAGCTCTATTTTTTATTCACTTTGTTGTGATTTCTTGATTTCTTTTTCAAGGGATCATAATATACAATGTGAAGTACTTTTTTTCCAGCAAAATGAAGTTCGAAAAGACCAAAGCCATTAGGTCCCCGCAAAAAACTTCTTGATTCGAAAAGGAAAAAAAGCTCTTTACGCCAGTTATGGAGGTGCTAAAATGAGTAATCTGGATGTCGCGGTCGAGCTGTTTCATTTATTGGCTCTCTAGTGCTTGAAGAAACAGCACTACATAACAATCATGGAGCAAGTTCCATAGAAGCCAAGGTATCATCATCAGTACAATTTTTATGACTGCTTACTTTTCAGAAATGGCTGAAACTCGTGCAAAAAAAAATCTGCGGTGCTACCGGAGAATCCGGTCCCATTTTTGCCTTGGTCCCCCCTGTTGTTTTTTTCCTTGGTCCCCCCTTTTCTTTTTGCCCTGCTTCCCTGTTATTGTTTTGGATTGTCTAAAACCTACCCTATCGCAAAAAAAAACAACAGGGGGGACCAAGGCAAAAATGGGACCGGATTTTCCGGTAGAACCGAATCTGCTCCTCAACCCAAGAATGATACTCTCTTCCACAAAAACGGGGCTCTCTGATGATGTAAATCAAAGGTTTCTTAAAGATTCTAGTCGTCTATTTGAAGTTAAATTGGTTATTCTTTTCACGTTTTCAGCTTACACTTAAGCCCTTGATGTGGATAAGCCTCTACATGAAATGAAACTCAGTAATGAGTTTAAGTCAACTGCTCTTGGTGGTCGTTTTTGCTGCATGACTCTCGTTTGCTTAGGTCCAGGTCTTCCAACTATTCTGATATTCGCTTCAGACAGAGGGCTAGATTTTCTTCGCCAATATGAAAACTGAAGTGTAGATGGAACTTTCTACTGCTGTCCCCAGTACTTCGCTCAGCTCTTCACTATCAATGTTTTCAAGGAAGAGTCGACTTTGCCAGCTGTCTTTATGCTTCTTCCAGAAAAATCAGCAATCACGTATCAAAGAGCTTTCCGGGCTTTGTTCCAAAAAGTTCCAAATACGGATTTTTTCAAATGTTTCGAATAGCAAAGAAAATGGTATTTTCAGACTTTTAGATTGCTCCAGCAAAAGTATTGATGCAGTTGTTCCCTAGTGCAGAGTTTAGCCAGTGCCTCTTCCATTTTGATAGGAATTTGTTTAAGAACTTGTCAGAAAAAGGTCTTGTTGGTTTTTACGAGATAGATGAAATAGAGGGTTCATTAGTCATTTGTACAATAAGCAAGTTTATCTTTTACTCTAAGGTTTGCTTCGCTCAAAGCAGATAAGTTGAAAAAAAAACACAGCTTGAAACTTTTCTTCACGTTGCTTTTGAACCCATCCAAAAAATTCACTTCTATTCAAACTAAGTAAGCGACGATTTGCCCCTATAATAACTTTTCCGACTTCAAGTGGTCTGAAACTCCTGTTTTTCTTAACACGGGAAGCCTTGACTGTAAGACTGGCACATTCTGGTGCAGAACTTAACGGAGAATTCTAATCTGCTAACTGTTTTTCAAAAAAAGTAGTTTGGCTCAGGCGTCAAATGTGACTTGGGTACGTTCATAAAATCACCTGGTACTCAAACATTTTTTATACATTTGTATGACTTCTTTAGCTCCTTAGAAATCTCAGAGCCTAAGCTTTCTAATGACATATTATTCAGATAGTTATGATAACTAAATGTGAAATATGGCCTAAAGAAACAATTTACTGTTCAGCAAATCCCCCACACCATTTGAAAAGGCAAACAAAAGTGCACCGAAAACCGCTTTAATTTATAACAAAACAACGTCTTTAGAGGGTTAAGCGACCATTTCAAAAAAATTAACTAATATTTGAAAAAAGCATTTTGACGGAAAACTTTTTTCCCGCTAAACTAACCCGCAATTCTAACACCGAATTCCTGTGCAGCATGATCGATTTGCTTATGAAGCTGCTCTTAAAAAAAGTATAATTATTATAAAATTAAATACCACCCAAAATTAAAAGTCATCGTCAAAATTCGAATTCCTCTCGAGACAAAAAACATTAAAACTTGAGGAAAAATTCAATATTTCAATAATTATTGTCTCGAGAGGAATTCGAATTTTGACGATGACTTTTAATTTTGGGTGGTATTTAATTTTGCCCCCTAATTACTGAAAAATGGTCCTTAATTTTTGAAAAAGCGGGCACTTTTTCACAAAACGCGGGCACTTTTTCCCCAAACGCGGGCATTTTTACGTATCGTCCAAAAAAAAGCTTTTTGGAAAAATGATACAATTGTTTCTTTAGGCCATATTTCACATTTAGTTATCATAACTATCGAAATAATATGTCATTAGAAAGCTTAGGATCTGAGCTTTCTAAGGAGCTAAAGAAGTCATACAAATGTATGAAAAATATTTGAGTACCAGGTGATTTTATGAACATACCCAAGTCACATGTGACGCCTTTCAGAATTCGGTCTGAAGATCAAGCCAAACTACCTTTTTTGAAAAACAGTTAGCAGATTCGGATTCTCCGTTAAACTCTGCACCAGAATGTGCCGGTCTTACAGTCAGGCCGGGGCGTGTTGAGCTAACACGGTCTGATAAAATTAAATCATTAATTTTTTAAATTCACACATCAGTACAATAGGAGTAGGTAATGGTATGAAGGATGAAAAAATAGAAAATGTCTAAAAATCTTGCTTTTAAAGTCTTTCTACGATAATACAGAAGTAGCCCCCAAAGTCCTGGCCCCCAAAATCACCATAACCATAAGGATAACAGAGTTATTGGTGCTAATCACTCTTATATGGCGCAAAACAATTTTTCGTCCTATATGCATTTGCGCCCACCTTGAAAAAATATGGTTAAAACCCTGCTCCCCCTATTTGTTTTTGCATTTTTCAGAAAAGTGTTAAGATCCCTTATCGTCTGATTATAGGGAACTACACCTGTCTTCGAGTTCATACTAACAAGTGCGAAGGCATAGAGGAATTAATGAAGCACAAAATATATCAGAAGGACACTTGCAAGGATACATTTCATAGGCTATTTTTCGGATGAACACTAACTTGATGGAAATGAATCTACAGGGTGGTCCAAGAAATATCAGCACTTTTAAACCGTCATAACTTTTTGCTAGGCCGTAGTTTCACTCAGTTTGACCTAAAAAAATTTTTGGTAAATAATGTGAAAAACCTGATTTTTGCTAGGTCCTCCCTGTGGTTTTGGTCCTGGTCTGTGGATGGCCCTTGGATGGGTAAGGCCTGAACCACAGGGGGACCAAACGATAATCGCGTTTTTCACATCATATACCAAAAAAATTGTTAGATCAAACTAAGTTGAACTGCGTTTACAGAAATTCGGAATATGTCCTAGAAAAAAGTTATTACTGTTTAAAAGTGTCGATACTTCTTGGACTACCCTGTATTTCAACTCACTATTGATGTTCTCAAGACTATGGTGATTGTTTGAGTCGGTATGGACAATAAAATATTTGCGTGGTTTGACTTAACAATATTTGCGCAATTAAATTTTTAAACATTTCGACCCTACCGGAGTATACCCCCCCCCTCCTCAAATGAAATTCTTTTTGAACTCCTTCAAAACACCATTTTAACCATTTTTAAGCATTTTCTACACGTTAAACACGATAAAAAGGTCTTTTCACCTACTTTTCTTTATATTATATATAATTTTCAGAAAAAAAATTCGGGGTAAATGACTATTTTTAAGGTATTCTACCCTGTTTTGGTCACTGGAGCGAGGCAAAAAGAGCCTCTATATGCATTTTATGATCAAGAGTCTTGCTCGGAATCATTTCTAAGGTATGTGGGTGTACGCATCTCAACCCCAAGCAACCAAACCCCCTTCGGGGGCGCTGGGGACATAAGTAAGAGTTAAAAAAATGTTTTTGCAAAAATTTACCTTATGCCTTGGTTCCCCAAGGCATAAGGTAAATAACTGGAAAAGGTACCTATATAATTCAAAAAGATAATTTGAACATAGTTTTGAATACTGGGGCCTCCCGCATAAATAAACTCTGGTATGCATACATTTTTATGCACCCAGAGTCACTTTCGAGTGATTTGTGTCTGAGGTATGTGGGTGTGCGCATCTGAACTCCATGCCCCCTCCATGCATCCAGAGTCACTTTCGAGTGATTTGTGTCTGAGGTATGTGGGTGTGCGCATCTGAACTCCATGCCCCCTCCATGCATCCAGAGTCACTTTCGAGTGATTTGTGTCTCAGGTATGTGGGTGTGCGCATCTGAACTCCAAGCCCCCAAGGCCCCTGCGCCCCGAAGTGGGCGCAGGGGGCTTGAGAGTTAGAGACAGTTAGAGTTGAGAGTTAGAGATCTTAGACATAATTCCGTGCAAGACTCATGATCAAAAAGGCATAAAGAGATTATTTTTGCCCAGCTCCAGTGACTAAAACGCAGTAGAATAATTCTTATAACTTCAATGATTTTCTAGTTTATTTCGATGGAAGAGCTTAAGAGTTTCAATTTAGACAAACTATATCGAAAGCTATTTTTGCCTGATTCCGATTTTCTCATTTTAGTTTTTAGTAAGGAAAACGTCGGAAAACAACTTTTTATCGTTTTTAGTGTATAAAAATTACTTAGGAGGCATACAAACCTTATTCACAGTTAACAAAAAAGCCCGCCCCCCAAGTGCACAAGTACCAAGAAAAGTAGGTGAAAACACCTTTTTATAAAATGCTCAAAAATGGTTAAAATGGTGTGGGGGTGTGAGATATACTCCGATAGCGCCAACATTTCAAATAAAAAACAAGAGGACCAAGGCATATTTTTTGGGGTGGGCGCGAGTGCATATAGAGCCAAACTTTTCGCCTTGAAATTGTCTAAAACTCATCTAGTCGACCTTCGATATACCGGCATTGTCGGTATAAATTCCCACCCAGGCTAATCCCATATGTAAACATTAACGTCTTTGTAGCGACACCTTGGAATTATTTGCCTTATTTTTAGAGGCAATCAGTCATTTTCTCTAATAAATTTTATTATAGTTTACTACTGTAACCGGCTTTTTGACCAAGCATCTAGCTGATTTTTGAAATACTGTCTCACACAGCCGAGAGGAATTGGTTCTAAAAATCAGCTCGATCCGTATTGAACTCCTGAGATAATTTGCTACAAGACTGGCATTAAGGGAAAAAATATATTTTTTGGGCGGAGTGGTCCATCCATACAGATTATGTCTTATCAAATACCAGTGGCACAGAAATCGTGTTTAAAAAAAAGAGTTTAAAACATTTTTATGTTTTGAAATATTTAGCATACCTGTCATCAGCTTCTACATACATCCCAGTATTTTGATTTGATATCCAAGTCAATCAAAAAATAAAATGTGCACCACAAAGATACACAAGCACTTTGTTGCCCTTGTCTCCCAACGACAAAATGCTGCTTATGTTAGGTTTTTGAGGCAGTGGATGTTGCGTTTATTTAGACAAACACAGATATAAATTATATCTCAGTCACTAGTGCGTTGAGAGCAATGGAGGGAGGTACACAGCACCAACAGCCACTGCCAACAAATAATAGCAAACAAACATGGTTGCCCTCGTCTCCATCCTTTAGTGGTTTGGATGAGAGTGTTATACACACAGACAACATTGAGAACTAGGGTGAAGAAGAAGAAGATTGTCGGAAAACACTAGTAAAACCAACGACTAGCAGAAATAGTATAAAGAGCTAGACGAAAAAGCAGCGTAAACAAGGCAAACATCCCGAGTATGAAAACAGTCTACGAACAACAATAAACATCAACAAACAGAAAAGTACACAAATACGACTGTGTGCAAACAAACCAAGTTCACTTATCATATCGTAAATAATAAAAGTTAAATTTTTACTTTATTTTTGAGGAAAACCAACATGAAAGAGGCGCGTCCCTATGTTTCGAAAAATCAAGGCGAAAAAATTAAAGGGGCCAGTAGTTTTTTCTTTCTCAAAAGCCTTTTGGACGGCACCGAATCGATCGACACCGAATTGAGCTACACTTTGTTAAGGTTACAGGTTCGGATCCTGGTGGTAGCAGACATTATTTTTCTTTGAATAGTAGTCATAAACTAGTTTTTAGAAGACCAGTAAGCCTCAAGGTGGGTAGGAAGTGAACGACCTCTAAGTAGACGACCACTTGGTTTAGTTGGTGCATGGTTTACCCAGTAAAACTGAGGTTGACTTATAGAAAGGCATTTTAAATGATAGGAGTTCTTTGAGAGACAAAAAATTAATACAATTAAAAATGTATCGATCAATTCGGTGTCGATCAATTCGCCTAACGCCAAGCTTTTTACGCTTGTTCATTGATGTTTTAAAAAATTTCTGCTAGTTTTGAAAAGCAGCATAAAAACTACGGTTTATTAGCAGTACACGGTTAACCGTTTTTTGAAATTTTCCTAAGTTAGTCCTAGACGTGCCAGATTAACGTCAATTTTCGCAAAAGCTAATGAATCTAACTCTTTGTAAATATCATATAACATGTCTTCTGGTTTAAAAACGGAAAAATAACTTCTCACTTTGATTTACATTTATGGAGTGAGTGTGAGTGAGGTGACAAGACATTAAAAAATCTTCACTCATTAAGGACGATTATTCAAATTTATTTCACACACATAAATACTACTTTTAGTTTATTAATTTATCCTGAAATTATTAAACAATAGTTTCACAATCCCGCGCAGAGAAAAAATTCCGTTTACCACCTTTTGACTACAGATTGCGCTAAAAAAATTCAGGTCTAACAGTTATAGCCGAAAAAATCGGTCCTGCGAAGTCTTTCCGATCCATCTGGTGAATGGTCCAACTCTTCGAATTTGTGATCCTCTTCAGAGTCAAAATCCTAGGTGTCGTCGAAATTCTTTGGACAATGATTGCACAAACTTAGCATATCTACAAAAGGATCGCTAAAAATAAACCATAAATATTTTTTTTAAAAGGTTACATACTCATTACGAAGGCAACACTGCTTAATGAAGAGATACAGGGTTCGCCATCCTTGTCGGACTTTTTGTTTTGCTCATAACTTTTCAAATTTATTGTGTCTCGACACGATCTTTTTTTTTTATTCGATAGAGGACACCATAGGCAATCGAATGACACCAAACATGCATATTAACATTTATTGAAACATCAACAAAAACAGCAGACAAAATCAACAACGAAAACCCAACAAATTTTCATTCAATATTCCCATATTCTTGTTCGACGCTTCTTCCTTGAACTTCGATGCATCGTTGAAGGCGACGGCCATAGCTGTTCATTGCACGTTGGACCATGTCAGGCGGCAGTTCTTGAAATGCTCGGACGATTCGTTGCTTCAGTTCCTCGAGATCGGCAGGCTGCGTTCGGTAGACTTGATCCTTTATCCATCCCCAGAGAAAGAAGTCGCACGGAGTGAGATCAGGCGAATACGGCGGCCAAGCATAAGGAGCAGGACGATTTGCTGAACTTCTTCCCATCCACCGGTTTCGGAACTTGCGGTTTAGCCAATGGAAGACGTCTCTCCGTGCGACTTCTTTCTCTGGGGATGGATAAAGGATCAAGTCTACCGAACGCAGCCTGCCGATCTCGAGGAACTGAAGCAACGAATCGTCCGAGCATTTCAAGAACTGCCGCTGACATGGTCCAACGTGCAATGAACAGTATGGCCGTCGCCTTCAACGATGCATCGAAGTTCAAGGAAGAAGCGTCAAGAATATGGGAATATTGAATGAAAATTTGTTGGGTTTTCGTTGTTGATTTTGTCTGCTGTTTGTTGATGTTTCAATAAATGTTAATATGCATGTTTGTGTCATTCGATTGCCTATGTGTCTATCGAATAAAAAAAAGATCTCATCAAAACATAATAAATTCAAAAAGTTATGAGCAAAACAAAAAGTCCGACAAGGATGGCGAACCCTGTACTTAAGACTGCCTGGCAAGACTGCCTGGCAAGTGCCGTCTAGTACTATTTCCCGGTTCCCGACTTCAACAATCCGATTTCGCCATTACACTCCAGTTAGAGCAAGACGTTTTCCACTTCGAAACCGGACTTGCCTAAAAACAACGATAAACGCAGTAAAAAGAAAAGAAAACATTTTAATTACCTGTTTTTTTCTTTTCTGAATGGTCATTCCGGGCTTTTCGCATTTAGGGCACACACGATTGAGAGGCACGACACGATGAAGATCAAGAAAAGAAAGAAAGTTGTCCTCATTTACAGCTATTCGTTCCAACTCAGAGATAGTCCAACGAGAAAACTTCGCACGACCGTCGCGAGAAAGAGCCATCCAAACGAGAGTCTGAAACACTAAAAATTATAAAAAGGAGAACGAATAAAAACAATTTGTTGTCGAGAGGTAGGGGGAAAAAATCAAAGAACACGCCAATGAGAAGTGAACTAGACTGCAAAGCGATACTTTTAAAAGCACGATTAAAACGTTATTTGAATTGTTTAAATCACCACCATAAAAACCGGTCCTTGAGTGTTGGGGGTAAAGGAAAGTTGAGTGCTGAGGGTAAAGTAAAATTTAGCCTTATTTTTCATTAAGTTCACTAACTTCTAGGGTCAAAAACTATCGTTGTGCTGGACTACCGTTTCCAGCACTACTTTACTGTCATTAAATGCCCTAATTTTGGGATTTCAGACAAATGACCATCAAAATGAAAAGAAACCCGCCAAAATTATGCGCACTTAGTTTTACATCGCCTGAACCTCTACTAATTTAATTCATTTGTCAACGCGTTTATTGACTTTCTAAAATCAGACTTTCATGGGGAATAAGATGAAAAAATTTTTACAGCAAAATCACTTCAGAAAAGTAGGTAACTTGCGAACATTTGTCCAAGAAAGAAAAGAGTACCTTAGTAACGATGGGTAGGATTTTAGTATTACAGTAGAGTCTCGTTTAACCGACACTTCGATTATCCGACGCCCTCAGTTAACCGACACCTCTCCGCAGGTTCCTTTCAGTGAAACTACCCCTACCCAAACCGACACCTTGTATATTTTCGAAATTTTTTCAAACTCCCGCCAAATTTTAAAAATTCCTTTTCAATTTTTTGATCTTTCTCTTGCTTCGCCGTTTTCTAAGAAGAACGCAAATTGAAAGAAAAGCAGAAAAAAACTAACATAATTCTTTTCCACGGTTGAATAAATATTATTTGTTTAGAATAAATCTTATTATCTCTCGTATGTCCATAAGAAACTCGATAAACCAACACCCTTGAGATTTTTTAGTCTAAAAGTCTCGCTTATCCGACACCCTCAAATAACCGACACCCTCGATTAACCGACACCTAAGGCCGGTCCCGAGGGGTCTCAGTTAACCGAGTCTCGACTGTATTTTGGGTCTGACGTTGTTTTTGCAATTTTAATTTACATGATCATTGACAACGATTATACTGAAAATGACGCCAAGAAGCAGGGCTATATTTTGTGTACAAGGTTGTAAGTGATCATGTAAATTAAAATTGCAAACGACGTAAGTTCCAAGAATAATACTGAAGAGTTCTGGGACACCCCTGGGTAGGATGGCAAGGAATTGGGCATTGTTGAATGTTTTCCAAATTTTGAAGGGGCATGCTCGCCAGTTCAAAATTTGTCCCCGCAAAATTTTTCCTAATTATTGAAGTTCTGTACGGATTTTTTAACTTGGTTTGTAACAAAACAATGCGTAGAATTCAATTTTAGGTATAGTTATGTCAGAAACCAAGTTGAAAAATCCGTATAGAAGTTCAATGATAAGAAAAAAATTTGAATTGGCGGGGACAAAAATTGAGCAGGTGAGCATGCTCCTTTAATCAAGACTCGAGTTTGTCTTTTCTGTATAATTGCTCAAATGAAGGCCCAGAATCTTGGCTATATTTTAGTATATGAAACGTGTGACTTGTAGAAAAAAGTCGGAAAATTTTAATGAAAGCAGTCAAAGAAGGACCCCCGAAACGATCGATTTTCGGAAATTTAGCCTATTTTAGCCTTGATACAAGCTTCAGCAGGTGTAAAAGCATGCACTGATGATCTTGTTGGACAGTCAAGAGTGTGAGAATCATTTTGTAAATAAAAGGTGTAGTGCGCAGAACAGATAAATTTATCTGAGCCGATAAATTTATCTATCATATAAAATACCGATCGATTTTATCTGATAGGTAAAATCTACATGCTAGATAAAATTTTATCCGCTTCTATCTGTCGTATGAAATTTGATTTTTTTATATATTCCTCATGGAAATAAAAAATGGGTTTCATTATGAAAATTAAAACAATTAGAATAAAAATGTTTGATGGTTTTCCAAAATTGAAATTGGTATCTCCCAGGATTTTATTTTGGAAACCTATCACACATTTTTATTTCAATTGTTCTAATATGTTTTTCATAATGAATCCAATTTTTTATTTCCCGATGAATATATAATAAAAAAACAAATTTTATCTGGCCGGCAAAATTTTATTTTTGTCTATCAGGTGAATTTTATCTATCAGGTAAATTTTATCTATCAGATAAAATCGATCGTGATTTTATCTGACAGATAAATTTAAATGGTTCAGATAAATTTATCTGAATAAATTAAATAAATTTATAAATTAGATAGATAAATTTATTGGTTCAGATAAATTTATCTGAAACAGTTGCTGATAAATTTATTGGTTCAGATTTGATTGGTTCTAATTTCATCGGTTCTAAAATTTATCTGTTCTGCGCACTACGATAAAAGGAGAAAAATAAGGGGGTACATCCAGTGGTAGTCGAACCTTCAACCCCCCACCCCTAGAAAATATTTGCTGGGCACTGCCTTATTCGCGCGGTGCGACGGCTGAAATCACCCTTTTAATCTTTTAATTTATCACTCTTACAATACATTTCCAACAGTAGGACAAAAAGTTTAAGACAATGGTTTTTGGCGCTGGATTTTTTTTTGCCAATTTTATGCCTCGAAATCTGACAAAAATAACAATGACTAGGGTTTTTGAGGTAAATATGTTTGTAATGAGGTTGTGTCTGCATAAGAAAATATTTTTTCAATATCATTTTTAGTGTGCCTTACTCGCTCCACCACTTTTTGCCTTCGTTATCAAAAAAATACGGTAAACACCGTCACAAATAGAATGGAAAGCAAACGATGAAAACAGAAATCTTATTCATAATTCACAAAAGCCTTCAATTTCAACTATTCCACAACTCTCAAACAGCTGTTAATTGTTTTCATCAAATTTGGATTTTCCATAGCAGCAGCCACTCGTTCTTTGTCCGCCAATTGTCGATTGATCGCCTCCTCTGTACTATGAGATCCAGGCGTGATTCTGACTAACACCTTCATATTAGGAGGCAAGGAACTAAAGAGCACTAATTGAATTCGGTCATATACTGTTTAGTTTCCTACATTAGTCTATTAATTTACACTCTTTAAAAATTTAAAACAAAATGACTGAATTTCTGCACTATTATTTTACAATAATATGAATTTTGAGTGAAATTTTCTTGAAAAGTGGTCATCAGCGATGAAATACCCTCTTCAAATTTCGCTCTATGATTCAAATTCAAACGATTCAGACTGAGTCTCGCTGAGATACCGTATTTATTCTAATATACCCCTCGAGAGGGTGAGAAAATAGACGGGTAGTCACTGATAGACGGGTAGTCTCTAATAGGCGGGTAGTCTCTGATAGACGGGTGCCATTCCAAGGAAGAGGGTCAAACCTAAATTCAAACCTTTGGAGGTCGCAAAATAGACGGGTAGTCTCTATTTGAAAGGTAATCTCTAATAGACGGATACCACCCGAGGGGGTTGAAAAAGGGACGGGTAACCCGCTTATTAGAATAAATACGGTTTAAAATGGGTCGCAGGTAATTGAAAGGAGAGAAAA
Organism: Ditylenchus weischeri; assembly: GCA_029231635.1. NCBI lineage: Eukaryota > Metazoa > Nematoda > Chromadorea > Rhabditida > Anguinidae > Ditylenchus > Ditylenchus weischeri. Next base: position 28,506 of record JAMRYI010000210.1, read on the forward strand.
ATTTAATAATGAAATTAATAAAAATACTCACCGTCTTAATTTCACATAGATGGATAATCCAATAAGAGTCGCCATAGAGCAGTGAGGAATGGTCGGCTAAAAGCAGCAAAAGTTTGCAAAAGAATGAATAAAGGACAAACCGTAAAGGCAACATCCACGAACTGATCCTTTGGTTCAGTCCCAACCTAAACTACTCTGCAATGATTACAAGAAACAACAAATTAATGACCGTGATAAGCTCTTCCTGAACGACATTCAACTGTTCCAGAGTATATGGATGTTCCGGATCGTTGATATCCCGAATATAGTCGAATATTTCACGTTGATCAATTGGCTCATCCACATCTTCATCAAAGGCTGTTTTGACTGTTCTCTCTGAACGAGGCTTAGTTGAATAAATAATTGGAGTAGCATTGTCTAGGCGTGCGGAAGCCATACTGTCGGTTTGCAAACGCTGGAAAAAAATATTTAAAGAAACTTTTGAACATAAAATAACTGCTTATATCTCGCTTTATTCACCCTGTTTCTTTATTGTCCAATCAAATCAGCTTTCAGATGTGATTATATCGAGAGTCAACAGTTTTGGTCAAATTTTGACAGACTGTTTTCCCAGCATTGTTCAACTCAAATAGTGAAATTTTTTTGATATCTTGTGTAAATGTTCGTTAAAGGGGCATGCCCGTCGCCGACGGAAATATTTTGAAAGGCGGGTACCAGGTCAATTCAAAAAGGAATTATTTTAAAATGCATTCATTCAACAAAAACACTACCCTTGATTAACAGCATCGGTGGCTTAGTGGCAAATCAGCGGCGTACTGTGAAAGTCGATCGTTGGTTCGATTTCTGCTATTAATCCTCGAATCTCATTGGTACCCGCCTTTCAAAATATTTCCATCGGCGACGGGTATGCTTCTTTAAGCTTTCGTTTTAGAAATTCCAAAAGGTTAATAACCGAAAATCATAGAAGACCAAGGTAAAAACGATAACTTTGAGTCGACTTTAACTTGTAAAATAAATTTGACCTCCTCAAAATATTAGAACGCTCATGATACGCGTATAGCGACAATAGTGAGATAGCACCAAAGCAGCAACAATTTTTTACTACCCGTAATCAAGTTTGAAAGCAATAGTGACCGAAACAAGTGAGACTAGGTTTCAACAAAGAGCTGTTATGTCAAATTCCACCCTCAAAGCATTTCTTCATCATCGTCGTCATCCTCTTCAAGCTCTTTTTGAAGCATCCGAATAATAGAATCTCTCTGCTCATTTTCGTCCAGATTGTTTTCGGTAACCAAAGCAGATAGGTACGGTCGATCTTCTTCCACGGGCAACAAAACTGAAAAATTTAAATTGTTAACAGAAAAAAACAGTGACTCAATTAAAGTAGAAAAAAAACCTTGGTAAAATGGAGGAAATGGAAACAAATCTGAATTGCTGTCCTTGAAGAGTGACATAGATGGATAAGTTCTCAGAGCAAAATGTTCTAATGAATTTTCGGCACTTCTTTTGTTTTCAGACGTTATTCGACGAATCATCTCATACTGTGAAACACCGGAAAACACATCTTTGACAACCTGGAAAAATAATAGAATAAAAAATTAGCCTAAGAGAAACTGCAACCTACCTCTGTTCTATGATAAGTATGTGGTTCAGGGAATGGCGGCAAAAACTTTAGTGCTTTGTATTCGGCTGGATGAGGTAATGGACCCACAATTTTGGAGATAATCGGCTTAGCCTGTTTATGTGTAGGCTTTGCTAGACGAGTGTATCATTTAGAAGTACATTGAGCAATTAGACTTACGTTCTGACACAGTTAAAAGCTGGTTCAGTCGAGCACGCTCGAGAAATTTGCTGCATTCTGAGTAATTTCTTCCAATTATGTTGAGATTTAGAAAAACATCTTCCGCCGTAGTTTCAGTCCGGCCTGCATTTTCAGTCGTTAATTTTGAATTTCGGCAGAGCTGTGCGACAACTAAAAACAGAAAGTATCGCTAAAAATAACCGCACGAAAATGATTTTGAGAACATACAACTTTCAGCCATGTAAAGTAACAGTTGTAGCACTTCCTCACAGACATATTCAAATCCACTCATTTTGATAAACGCAGCCACACATTTTCGCAGGACTTGATGGTAAACGGAAGTTTCGTAAAGCGGTTCCCTAGTTTCATAGTTGTCCAAAGAAAACGAAGGCTCACGAGACGTACAATCCATATTTGACGCTAGATCTTGACAGGCAATCTCCATCTTTAATGTAAAATTTAAAAAATATACATACATTTGCGGGCAATTGATTATTGATTATTTTTTTCTAAATTTGAAATTTTCAGTGACAAATTAGTGGTTAAAAAAAGTAAGTATACAGTTTTGTAGCATTTTCCTTCCTCTACAAGATAGTGCTGTTTTTTTACCAACATTTTACAGGATGCGGTACGAAATTGGGAAATGCTTTTTTTGTCCCAGATTCACTTTTTTTTGACCCAGATTCACTTTTTTCTGTCCCAGATTTCATCATTTTTGTCCCAGATTTAGTCAAAACCACAGGGGGACCAAACACTTTCAAAATAGGTCAAAAATTTTTTTGCTCATAACTGTAACGTTTCTATCATGTTTTGAGCATTTTTGCCAAAAATTATTTTTTTCGCAAAATTTTTTGCCTTTGCAGGACCAAGGTAAGACGAAATTGTTTGTTACCTGAGATGTGACCTTGGTCCCCCAAGGCAAAAAATTTTGCGAAAAAAATAATTTTTGGCAAAAATGCTCAAAACATGATAGAAACGCTACAGAAAAAATATTAGGCTGTTATGAGCAAAAAAAATTTTGACCTATTTCGAAAGTGCTTGGTCCGCCCTGTGGTTTTGACTAAATCTGGGACAAAAATGAGGAAATCTGGGACAGAAAAAAGTGAATCTGGGACAAGTCAAATCTGGGTAAAAAAAAAGTGAATCTGGGACAAAAAAAGTTTCGCCCTTCGAAATGATTTCAAATGGCCATATCTTTTTGTTCTGACACGATTTTGAAAAACGGTTTTTACAGATAGTCTTAAAATGACGGGGAATTTTAAATGATTCATTGTTCTCGGAAAATATTTTTTTGACTTTTTTGCCTTGGTCAGGGGGGCTGAGCTCCCAAAACACCCATTTTACACGTTTTATTTTTAGGTACAAAATAAGCATCCGCATATTGTTCGGCGTAAGAACGAGCCTTAAAAACAGGTAAAAAAAGTTAACAAGGAATACCTTGGTAGATTCCATTTCTTCGGATTTGAATTTGTTGTTCTCATAAACTTCTCGTGATATTCTGTGATTGACTTGCGGTCCGGAATCTTTGCACGCTATGGAAGATTGTAATGAGCTCGGAATTTTCTTTGAACTGTCTTTGGACTTGCTTCTTTGACCCATTCCAAAACACAAAAACCTTTCTGTTGAGGCGTAAAGACCATAATTAACCTAAAAATAAAACGTGTAAAATGAGTGTTTTAGAGCACAGGGGGACTAAGGCAAAAAAGTCAAAAAAATATTTTTCGAGAACAATGGATCATTTAAGATTCCCCGTCATTCTAAGACTATCTGTAAGAACCGTTTTTCAAAATCGTGTCAGAACAAAAAGATATGGCCATTTGAAATCAGGGGAATTTCGTGCCGCACCCTGTACTGTGCTTTTGAATTCACTCGCATTTTAAGCCCGACAATTGATAGTTAACGACATCAAATTTCAACGACTTTCTATCGTAAAATCGTTTTAGATGGCTCCAAAACGCTGCGATGAAAGACTTGAAAAGTTAATTGTGAGATTGCATGACACCGATGACAAATGGAGCTTCGAGAAAATCAGCATGTGCTAAAACTGTATATTTACTTTTTTTAACCACTAATTTGTCACTGAAAATTTCAAATTTAGAAAAAAAATAGGTGCCGTTAACTATCAACTGTCCGCAAATGTATTTTCAAAAATCTTAGAAGCATATTTTTGGGTTTAACTTGATGACTAATCTTTGGTTCACATTAAATTTAATGGACAAAACTTTTTATTGTCATCGGATGAATTTTTTTGTCACCGAAAAACCTTTTATTGTCACCAAAAAAAGATGTCACTGAAAGACTATTTCTTGTCACCGAAAATATTTTTCTTGTCACTGATTCCTTAAAACCACAGGGGGGACCAAGCACTTTTCAAAATTTTTTCGATAATGATCTAATACTCTTTTAACGGTGTTTCACCATGTTGTAAACTTTTTCAACTGAATAATTTTTTTTGCAAGAAAATTACCTTAGGGGACCAAGGTCAATTTTGGGTTATCTCAATCTTCCAAAGTAAAATTTAGCTTAAAGTGCTTAAAACATGGTAGAAACACCGTTAAAAAATATTAGACTATTATCGAAAGAAATTTGAAAAGTGCTTGGTCCCCCCTGTTTTAAGGAATCGGTGACAAGAAAAAGATTTTCGATGATAAGAAAGAGTCTTTCATTGACAACTTTTTTCGGTGGCAATAAAAAGGTTTTTAGTGACAAAAAAGTCATCCGGTGACAACAAAAAGTTGACATAACCCTTCAAATAACCCCCTCCAAATAACCCTCCTCAAATAACCCCCTTCAAATAACGTGCGTTGCACACGTTTTGATAATACCGAAACAGCGAATTCCTCACCCAAAACCTCAATACCAGAATAGTCACCTATTCTGAGTGGGCATTTTTTCAGAACTCGAATGTCTGACTGTGTTTAGACATTCCAAACCAGTATCTTCAGTTCTCTTGAACCATTCTGCAGGAGGACGCAGGATGACCTCATCTAGGAGAGGGGTACCGAAGAGGGAGGTAGCCACGATAGGGGATCTCGCGAAGGGAGTACCAAGGTGGTGTTGATTAGATGAGGAGTGCCCATGAGTGAGTTGGGTACCCCGAAAAGGAAATTGGCATGTGGTGGTACAAAATTAGTGTTACTCAGCTGAGGAGTATCCATGTGAAAAGTACCCAAGAGGTGGTACCTAGGTAGTGGTACTCAACTGAGAAGTACCCAGGAGAGAGCTACCCAAGTGAAGGTGCTCAGATGGCGGTACACAGGAGGTTGGTAACCAAGAGGGTGTATCCAAGAGAAGGGTACCCATGAGGGGTGCCCAGGTAGGTTTACCCAGGTGATGGCATACCTAGATGAGAAGTACCTATGTGGGGAGTACCCAAAAGCGGGGTACCAAAGTGGGAAGTACTCAGGATTGTCTACCCAGCAGAGTGGCACCCAGGTGGGAGATATTCAGGAGGGGCGTACACAGGTGAGGGCAGAAATTAGTAAGGGTACTCTTACTCATAAAATTCCCTAAATTTTTGCATTATACATGAAAATAATGGTTTAGGAATAATTGTCGAATAGCGCCACATCATGAAACACCCCGAAACATGGTTTTTTTTAACGTTTTATCACCTGAAAAGTTCAGAAAACATGGTTTCGAGTGGCGCTAGGCTGTTTTTTGAAAAATATTTTTTTGGACCACTTTGGGCCCAAAACCCTAGGGGGGACTCTTATGGTCAAATTTTCAGTGTCAAAATAGTCAGCGGACAGTCAGGGGATTCCTCCGGGGACGTCTGAGGGGACGAGCCAGGGGACTCAGGGGAACTTCCTGAGCACGTCTGCTGCAGTTGCCCTGAGTCCCTTGGCTCAAAAAGCCATGGTTGGACCATGGTGGGTACCTAAACCAGGTATCCTACATTTAGGTATGTTTGGCCGCTTCGCGGCCAAAGACCCAACTTGCTCCTCATTGCAAGGGAAGGGGGAAGGGCATATATTCACCATCATGGATATATGCACTGCCCCCTTCCCTTGCAATGAGGAGCAAGTTGGGTCTTATGATGTCAACAGATTGATGTCCTCGGAACTCAGCCAAACAGATTTCACAGGAGGGACCAAGCAAAAATCGTGTTTTTGATATTTTACACCAAAAAAAATATTATCGGCGAGAAAATCGATTGGCAAAAACAGAATTTCGAAAACCGCTATTTAAAAAAAGTTATGGTTATTTTAAAACCCTAAAATTTCTTGACACACTCTGTACTACAAAGTTTGCATGGTTCTGGCTCAATTTTGAAACAGGCAAATGAATGAACAAACAACTTATTTATTTATTGATTGATTGCAGAATGACAAATAAATATGTGTAACCCATACATAGTGATAAGCAGATTTACGTTGGAGGTCGGAGATAGAAGTTGGGAGATCGGTTAGAAATTAAAATCAGTAAGCAAAAAACATTAAAGACTCCAATTTTCCAACGCCTTTTTATTATTATTTAAAAATATTGTAAATACGCCAAGAAATCAAATGCGCGAATTCAAAAAATGAAAATTTTTATAATGCACAGCTGGCGTGGCAAGACTTGAGCAATAAAATTTGCGACAGGTGATTTGCAAACAACCTACTTTACGCCACACAATTTTCAGGACAATATAAAAGCCCCAAAAACGTCGCAAGATTTACGACTGTTATTAATGCCTTGTTCACAATGGCGGACTGCAGTCGCCACCTCAGTGCGGACTCACAATCCGCAGACAGAGTGACGACTGTTGTGTGTTCACAATGGAGGAGTTAAGTCCGGACTTACAATCCGCACTAAGTGAGGATTGTTTTTTAATTTAAGTGAGGATTGTGACTTATTTAAGGTACAATGGCTTTTAAAATGACTATGGTTGTCGAGTCGAGGTCTCGATTTAGAGTTTTGGACTCGAAAATTTTCGAATTTCGAATCCTTTTTTCGAGTCTCGAAGCTTCGAAAAAAGTTACGAGTCTTACTTTCGAGTTTTGATACCCTGCCATAGGGGCTACATGCCTATTTGAAATAATATTAGGCTGTTCGGAAAATCATGAGAAAAACCACGTGAATTTTTTTCGAAAATGTTTGAAAGATTTTTTTCACGCATTATCATTTTTTGAGTAAGTTGAAACATTTTAATAACCATTACAACAATAAATTACAGAATCCAAGCCAACAAATATTTATTCAACAAAAAAATCTCCATCATATTCAACAACGTTTTCCCATCGAAAGGGCAATCTTCCAATACCCTTAACAAAAAACGTAACAGGTTTTCCATTAAAATAACGTTCAAGAACTTCAAAGACTGCTTCTTCTGTTTCATATTCTTTCCCACTCAAAAACGAAAGAGATGATAGTCTGACGGTGCCAAATCAGGTGAATACGGAGGATGATCGAACACTTTCTAACCAAGTCTACTGATCTTGCTCTTCACTGTTGCTGCAACATGAGGGCGAGCATTGTCATGAAGCAGGATAATGTTCTTCTTGTGCAGACTTTTTTGCGATAGCGCTTGATTGACTCGATCCAGCTGTTCTGCATAGACGATCGCATTGACTGTTTGATTCCTTGGCAAAAATTCGTGATGGATTTGTGCAAATTTAAGACCTGTACACTCTTACCTAAATGAAAAAAGGATACCTTTCCCATCCCACCAAACGCAAAGCAATATCTTCTTCGGGTGCAGAGCAGACTTTGGAGTCGGACTTGCTTGAGATACTCGAGTGACCCATTCTTTTCTTCTTTAAACACTTGCATACAGTATCCAATTTTCATCACTTGTCACAATTCTATTGAGAAAAGGATCCTGCGCATTCCGATCAATGAGATTTCTGCAGATTTGCAGCTGCTTTGCAATATTTGCTTCTGTTAAACGATGAGGAACCCACATGCCATGTTTGTTTATCTGAGAATAAAGCTTTTTACCTATAGCGATTTGAATTTCTGATACTTACCATGCCAATTTGATTAAGTTGGTCATGTATTGTTGAAAGAGAGGAGCCAAAAACTAGTGCTAGTTCACGAATTGTCATATTTGGAGTTTCTTAAACCAGCGCTTTGAATCTGTCATCATCAATATTGATCACTATTAAAATTTCTGTCACCTTGCTGAAATTTCTTGAACCTAAAAAAACCAGTTCATGTTGCGGCAGAACATTTAAGCCTTACCAACGATAAGCTGTTGCTTTACTGAGCGATGCATGACCATAAGTTTCTCGAATCATTGCTAAAGTTGTATCCACACGCTTCCCAGAATCAAACAGGAATAGAAAACAGTGACGAAATTTTTCAGACAAATGTGTTCGCTGCGTCATCTAAAACAGCGTTATAAGTCCTTAACCAACAAAGTAGGGAAAAAAAATAGGACTCTATTGTAATGGTTACTAAAATGTTTCAACGTACTCAAAAAATGATAATGCATGATAAAAAATCATTCAAAAATTTTCAAAAAAAAATTCACATGGTTTTTCTCATGACTTTCCGAACAACCTAATACTTTGGTTTTTTTATCATAGAACAAATCAAACTGGGTCAATTTGTTGACAATTTTTTCACTATATTTTTCACAAGTTGAAAATTTTTTCACTATAAATGTTGTTTCACAATAAAAATTGTTGCTTAACACGCGAAGCCCTAACTGTGAGACTGGTGGCTTCTGGCTGAGAACTTCGTGGAGAATCCGAATCTGCTAACTGTTTTTCAAAAAAAGCCGGTTTGGCTTGAAATTTCAATCGATTTCTGAATGGGGTCAAATGTGACTTAGGTATGCTTATAAAATGAGCTGGTACTCGAATATTTTATATACACATGCATGTTTTCTTTAGCTTGTTAGGAAGTGCAAAACCTAAACTTTTTATTAGAGATGATGACGGGACGGGACGGGACAATTCCGTCCCGTCCCGTTAATTTTAGAGAATCGTCCCGTCCCGGAATCCCGCCCGGAAATTTTTTGGCAGCTGTCCCGTCCCGGTGTCCCGTCCCGAAAAAAAAATATTTAAATTCCGTCTCGTCCCGTCCCGAAAAAATTCAATTTTTCAACAACTACCTTCAACTTGTAATTACAGTCAACCCTCGATATAACGGACCCTCGGTATAACGTCCTCCCACGGCCGGTCCCACTGCGGGCCGTTATATTGAGGGTTGACTGTACCATGAATCAGATCTTACAGGAAGCCCAACAAACGTGAATCAATCGGAAGAATGTCAAACGTCTGGAAATTGAACCATGAATAAAGCATATAGGATTGAAATTCCCGATCGGAAATTTTTATGACCGTCGCGAAAATCTTCCCTGTCCCGGGGTCCCGTCCCGATATAAATTTTTGACCTGTCCCGTCCCGCGTCCCGTCCCGAAATTTTTAAATTTGAATTCTGACCCGTCCCGTCCCGAAAAGGTCAAGCCATCATCTCTAATTTTTATCCACATATTGTTAAAGGGTTTAAATTTACGATGTTTAGCCAGGAAACAATCGTGTAATTTTTTTTAATAGGTTTTCGGTACTTCTGCTGTTTAGACGCACCCTCAAATTTTTGAATTTTTTGCTGAAAAAATATTGTTTTCAATAAAAAAAATAATTTTAAAAACATTAGACGCTTTAGTTATTTTCAGATTTTCAGGCAATTGGCTGCAGTTCCCATGGACGAATTGAAAGGATTCACTCTTGCGCATCTCTATGAAAGGCTGCCAAATTGGTCCAAAGACGTTTTTGTTAAAGGGGCATGTTCGTGCGTTACACGGATAAAAGGCGGACCAGCAGTTCTTTTCTTTCTTTTTACACACGTTCTCATCAAGATTTTTTCCAGTTTTCTGCCTAACTTTCAAAAGTAGTATAAGGTCATCTACATCAGATTTGACGAGAAACGAGTGCAAATGGAACAATTCAAAAAAATTCACTGGTCCCGCTTTAATTTTTTAAAACGCAGAGGCATGCCCCTTTAAGTGAATCGGGGTCGAGAAACACTAATCTGCAGTCGAAAAAACGTTTCACTTTTAATTTTTTGATTTTTCGAAAAAAAAAGTTGGTGTTTTCAAGTTGACAAGTTGACTTCGTCAACCTATTATTATGAGGGCTGTTTTAAGCCAAACCGGCCTTTTGAAAAACGGTTTGCAGATTCGAATTCTCCATGAAGTTCTGCACCAGAAGCTACCGGTCCCACATGCAGAGCTTGGCGTGTTAATTTCAAATGGCCGAATTTGAAATGACCTAATTTACTTTTTTCTACATTTCTATGAAAATTAGACTTTAAATATTTTTGGTGATTTTGCATGCGCAAATACCGAGTATCTGCCCGACTAATTAGCCTGGTATATACCCAGTTGACAATTCTTGTTAAAAAAATTGCCAGAAGTCTGCAATTTTTTAAAAACAAAAACAACGTGGCTAACTCATGATCAAGATATCCTTTGCAGTGAAATTTTCACTTTTTCTGTGTAGGAAAATTATGTTGATTAAAAAACATGGTAATGAAAAATGTCCCTGTAATGTCAACCGCTTGTTGTTGTAGGTTAAGTATTTCATCGTGTAAAAAATTCTCCTTACTTTTACTTTATAAAGTTGTATTTTCTTTCTATGCTCTCAACTCAAGTTTCTACGTGAAACAGTAATAATAGCCACTTGGGTTGAAAAGGAAGTAAAGTTCACGAAATGACCATCACTTAAAAGAAAGTATTCAAAAGATGTGTTCAAAAGAAATGCTTCAAACCAAAAGAAATATCGATTTACGTCATCCAACTTTAATTCTCAATTCCTTCTCTTTACTCATCCCTTTATCCCGCACGTCAAGACTTGGTGCTAGTCATTGTTATCAAGTCGCTTTCTCTCTCTCTCTTTTTCCCATATGGTCAGAAAAAGTCAGTTATTAATGAAAGTTTGAAATCAATGTTTACACTTTTTTCCGCATTTTTATTCGTTTTGCTAACACCAGTTGTCAAAAACACAGAAGTGGAATGCCACTCTTGCTTGATCTCATGTGAAACCTCAAAAGATAACACATTGGATCCCGGTTTGTGCGACTGTTACTCAAGTAACAACACCAGAGATGCTTATGGAAATGCTACAACTTGTGCGGGAAGTCATTGCTTTGTCAAAGTGGAGTACTTTCCTGATGAAAGTATCGCAATATTACAGGTTTGCTTTATAAATTGAGAAAATTAGTTACGCATATTATTGCCATTCAGGTAACACTATAGAATCCCCCCCCTAGCCAGCGCAAAATTTACTTATACCGAAGGGGGAGGGACCCGTCTCATATTGATTCTCGTGCTCTGAAACGGCACGAAAACACTTTGGTTTCTGAAAAATCGAAAAAAAAAAATTTCGGTTTGCCTTGGTCCCCCAAGGTGATGAAACTAAAAAAATTCCAAAAAAATTGTTTTTTAAATTTCCGCCAAAACACTTTTAAAGGGAATAAGGGTTGTATTGGGAGGGGAATGGAATAAAAAGGGGTCACTTTCATAAAAAAAGTAAATTTAAGACTATTTAGACTGTCTAACCATGTTTTTCAACATGGGCCGTGGCAAAAAAAGACTCTATATGCATTTTTGATCAAGAGTCTTTCTCGGAATCATATCTAAGGTAAGTGAGTGCGCGCATCTCTAACTCTCAAGCCCCCTGCGCCCCCGAAGGGAGTTTGGGGGCTTGGAGTTGAGATGCGCACACCCACATACCTTAGACACAAATCACTTGAAAGTGACTCTGGAAGCACGAAAAAGCATGCATACCAGAGTTTATTTGTGCGGTAGGTCCCAGTGTTCAAAACTACGTTCAACATCTTCTTGTTAGTGGGCTCTGTGTGATTAATGGCCCCTTTTATTCCCTTGCTCTCCCAATACAGCCCTTAATCCCTTCAAAAATGTTTTGGCGGGAATTTAAAAAACATTTTTTTTAATTTTCCTAAATTTTTTACCTTGGGGGACCAAGGCAAACCAAAAAATTTTTTTTTCGATTTTTCAGAAACCAAAGTGTTTCCGTGCCGTTTCAGAGCACGAGAATTGATATGAGACGGGTCCCTCCCCCTTCGGTATAAGTAAATTTTGCGCTGGCTGGGGGGGATTCTATAGTCTAGCCGCCATTCAATGTAACTGAAAATAGAAATGACAAAATACTTCCGGAACAAATACTCTGTAAGAAAAAAATTTCCGTTGATAAAATTATTACTATTATATATAATCTTATATTATTAACTATTTTTGACTATTTCTATATTTGCTTTTCGCGTAAAAAAAGATCTAAATGAGTTAAAGGGTAAATAAACACGCTCTATAAGAGGCAAACCAGGTAAACGCAGCCAGACCACTTGTGGATTCGGAAGTCTGCCGAGCAAATAAATCAAAACTTTGAATCTACTTCGAGAAAGAAGAAAAAAATTTCCAAAAAATATTTTTAGAAAGGTTGTGTGCAAAGTTTGCCTCAAGGAGTTAATAACTGTCATTATGCTGGCCAATTAGAATCGGTTCACTGCTATTGCCAAGGCCATTTATGCAACAATAAGGAAGAGGTAGGCTATAATTCCAGTAAAAACAACTAAATTATTTTTTGTAGTGTATCTCTAAATATTTTCTCGGTTCTACATGTGCAGTCTTGGCCAATCACTCGGCGTTATCAACCGGTTGATTCGCCGGTGGGCCACCGGTTGATCACCTTCATCAACCGGTGGATCAACCGAAAATCAATGAACCGGTTGATGGTTGATGTGGCGGTTGATAAAATCCAGGCATGTCCAAGACTGTACATGTGTTGCCACGGACCCAGAAAAATCGCGTTTGTAAAATGATTCTTGATTTGAAAAAAGGATTTTTTATCTTGGGCTAAAGTACTGTATATTATAGCAAGTCCTCGCAAAAAGGGGTTTTAATTACTTTTTTGTGTGTTTTAGGGTCTGAAACGTGTGGAAAACATGTTTTTAGGTGGGGGACGGCACTTTTTGAATTTTTTTGACTAAATTTGACTTTTTGCCTTGGGTAACCAAGGTGATTCAACCTAAACGGGTAGGTGGATACTTTCTCTGCTCACTCACTTGCCTTAGGCATGATTCCTAGCAAGATTCATGGTTAAAAATGCATAAAAGTGTCTCTTTTGCCAGGTTCTAGTGAGAAAAATAAGTAAAAAACGAAAAAATAGCGTATCCAGCTACCCTCCAATACCAGTTACCTTGGTCCCCCAAGGCATAAAGTCAAAATTAGGTTAAAAAAATTCAAAAAGCGTCGGCCCTCTCCTAAAAACATGTTTTCTGGCCCCAAAACACACAAAATCACTTTTTGCGAATACATGCTGTAATATACTCCGGCCTTACCTTGTTGTATTATTTTTCCATGAATAGCGACCACAAATTACACTGTGAAAAACAATTTTTAAAGTTTCTCAGGAGCGAATTTTGGAGGCAGCCATGGCTCTAAAAAACACTATTGATTACTTCATATGTGTTTTTCCTTTATAAGTTTTTTTGTTAACTATGTTGTTCTTTTGAGCTCAATTCCTACACCCCCATAGCGCTTCCCACCATGGAGTGTTGTGAGTGTTCTAAGCCAGGTGGAGACATCTGTCCAGAAGATACTTGTCTGAGATCATGCACTGGAAACTACTGTTTAATCGATTTCGATGGAGTGGAGCAGGTTTTTGGGGAAATCACGCTATCTATAGCAATATGTTTGCGTTCAGGGATGCGGCATGGGACTGCCTCGTCTTCAAAACTTTCTCCGTATTCCGAACTACTTGCAAACACTTCAGGGAGAGAACACTTGTGCCAGGTATGAGGCAACCAAGATGACCTCAGTGCATGGATGCATCTGCACCAAGCCCAGTGGAATATGCAACCAGTTTAACACTTCGCGCAACTACCAGATTCAACAAGTTATTGCACGAAGGTAAGCGGGATTTAAAGGCTTTGTTTCAACTCTTAACAGAGTTCAGCAAATAATTTAAAAATTTTTGCTTTCTTGCAATAAATTAATCAATAAAATAGTAAATAAATTTAACATAGAAAATAAGTTTAGATAGTTCTGAAAATTAAAAAAAAGTATACTGGTCTCAGGTACCAGTTTATTCCATTTCAATAATACTTTTTAGAGTTGACGACCAAAACTACTGCTACAGGTATATACATATATCATATGTATGTATAATCAAATTTAAAAACAACGTTACAGTTTACACCAACGAAGTGATCAGCCATTTGACAAGGAAATCTTTAGAATGTAAAATACATTTAGTCCCTCCCTCTGAAGTAATTAACCTGTAGTTTACAGAGCAGACACATGTGAAGGGCACTATTGCTTCATTAGCCTGACGACCTTTGAAATGGTCATCGAGATGAGTAATAATACATCCGAACACCCCTCAACAGCCATAAAGTACAAAGGAGTGGCTCGGCCAAAATATGAGCTACTGGCTGGTTGTCTTAAAGTGGATGATGATAAAGTAAAGCTTGGTATTTTCCCCCCAAAAAACTGAAACACTAACAATCACTTTTTCTCAATAGTTAAAGTGGAAAAAATGGACATAAATTTTTCTTGTCGCCGAATGATTTCTTTCTTGCCACCGAAAACCTTCTTTTTGTAGCCAAAAATCCTTTTCGGCGCTACTAGCGAATAAACCCCTCCCCAAGAATCTGACCTTCCCAAAATCGCTGTAACTACCCTTCGGAACAACAAGTTTAGACTTAGCCTTTAGGCTCAGGGGTAGGTCAGCGTATTTTTGGGTATTTTATGGCTATACTGTAAGATGCCCAAGGTAAAAAACCTAGAAAAATTAAAAAAAATTTTTTTTTAATTCCCGCCAAAACGTTTTTAAAGCAAATAAAGACTGTATAGGGAGGGGAAGGGAATAAGAGGGGCTACTAGTCACACAGGGCCCACTAACAAGAATATGCTGAACATAGTTTTGTTAACTGGAGCCTACCGCATAAAAAAATTTTGGTATGGATACATTTTTATGCATCCAGAGTTACTTTCAAGTGATTTGTGTCTAAGGTATGTGTGTGCGCATCTCAATTCCAAGCCCACAAGCCCCCTTCGCCTCCGAAGGGGCGTCCTGCGCCAAGTCGGGGAGAGTTTGGGATGCGCGCATTCACATACCTTAGGCATGATCCCGAGAAGTACTATTGATCATAAAATGCATAAAGAGTCTCTTTTTTGCCACGGCCCGAGTTAAAAAACATGGTAACGGGTGTCCCATAAGTCTTTTGCGGACTTTAAAGCTTATTTTTAATAAAAAATTTTGTTTCAGAAAAAAAATCTAAATATACAGATGTGTAGCCCATTCGCTCCTCTTTCCAATGATATGTAAACACAAATAATTAATCATCAAAATGGCCACCTTTAGCCTCAATACATTTCTTAAAACGTTTAGGAAAGCTGTCAATAGCTTTTTGAATCATATGTTGCGGAATGTTATCCCACTCTTGGACAAGAGATGCCTTCAATGCTGCGATTGAGTTGTGGGCACTTGAGCATGCTTTTGACTGTAAGTAGGGCTAGCCAAAATAATCCATGAAGTTCAAATCAGGAGAGTTGGGGGCCCACTCACCCACAATGGTTGGATTGTTACCCCAATGGGAGTCCACCTTAATGAAATCGGGGGAGTTTTCAGCAATCCAATTTTGGGTTAGTTTTTTGCAGCGCTCCACACACTTTGCTTTTGCGCCATGGCTGGTCTCAAATCCCCCATGCTCAAAACAGTTTGAGTGTTTTCTAAATAAGCTTAAGTTAAACATCCCAGCAAAATGAGAAGCGAAAAGTTAAAAATAATTAAAGTCTCCCAAAATTATTCTTCTCCTCTTTGTTCTTTTTTGCAAAAGTACAAGCATATGTTTGGTGAATAACATAAGTTTACATATCATTCCAAAGAGGAGCGAATGGGCTACACATCTGTATGTTTAGAAATTTTTCTGAAATAAAAATTGTTATTAAAAATAAGCTTTAAAGTTCGCAAAAGACTTATGGGACACCCGTTAAAACAGCCAAAATAATCAAACAATTTTTTACGTTTTACTATGAAAGTGGCCCCTTTTTGTTCCCTTCCCTTCCCAACACAGCCCCTATTCCCTTTAAAAATGTCTTAACGGGAATTGAAAAAATAATTTCTTTTTTAATTTTTCAAGATGTCTAACCTTTGGGGACCAAGGCAAACCAAAAAAATGTTTTCGATTTTTCAGAAACGAAAGTGTTTCCGTGCCGTTTCAGACAGTGTTTGCACTCACTCTGATTTTTGGTCAGTGAGTCAGTCAGAGAGTGAGAATGAAAATATTTTGGGGCAGTGAGAATGAGAATGAAAAAAAAGCAGTGAGTGAGCTCAGTGAGATTCTCAGTGTGAGTGAGAATAAACAAAATCCAAATTTTTTTCAAAATTTAATTTAATAAAGGCGTTGGCATTTTTTTTTGATATTTACTGAACGTTTCTAGAATTAATGTTTACAAATGCCCGGACGTTCAACAGCATGAGCTGACTCATTATTCCAGATAGTGAGTGGTTGTCAATCGGTTGAATTCTACAGTCAAGGTTCGATATAACGTCTAACGTGACGCCTATATAACTCGACTCTTGATATAACGCGACCTCGAAATGATACCAGCAAAAGCAACTCAGTCAGATTTAAGCTTGATATAACGCGATACAAC
This sequence comes from Ditylenchus weischeri, assembly GCA_029231635.1. Lineage (NCBI taxonomy): Eukaryota > Metazoa > Nematoda > Chromadorea > Rhabditida > Anguinidae > Ditylenchus > Ditylenchus weischeri. The sequence continues at coordinate 44,921 of JAMRYI010000210.1, forward strand.
GCAATCCTTTTCTGGTTCCAAGCGGTCGCGTTATGTCGAGAGTCGACTGTAACTGTGCCAAGGCCAAAACTATAATTAATCATGCTTATGATAATGGTTATGGTCAATAATGACGACAAATAGCCGAATTGCATGACGAAGTTGTGAAAAATAAGGCAGCCAAGGGAAAAATTGTGTTCGATAAATAAATTTTATTATTCTCTATTTTATTTTTGCATTTAGGTGTACGCTTTGCTCAAATTGAAATAAAATTGTATTAATTTTGGCCTTAGAAAGAAGAATGCAATTCGCACTCTGTCCTCACTGAGAATGAAAAAATAAGTAAGTGAGAGTGATAGTAGAGTGGAAATACTGAAAAAAAAGCGAAAAAAGTGACCCGAAAAAAGTGTGTAAGACATTTTTTAGTCCAGGCTAACATACGCTGGCCTACCGTGAGCCTAAACCTAAGACTAAAAACAATGGTAGTAACAGCGACTTTTATAAGGAAAAATCAACGAGGGGGGATTCTATACTAGCGCCGAAAAAGTTTTCCGGTGGCAGAAAGAAGTCATTCGGCGACAAGAAAAAGTTTTGCCCGTGGAAAACGTATGAAAATGATCTATTGCAGGGATGAGATCTCAAACTTTGAAAATAAGGACATTTGCTCAAAATAAGGACATTTTAGCTTATGTTGGCGAAATATGCTATTTTATCCAGGGCTTATTGCCATTTATGTGCCGTTGTCGTAAAATCTTAAAAATAAATAAAATTTCGAGTCCCCAAAAAGCCCTTAAAGAGGCATATCATCGCGTTTCAAACAATTAAGGCGGGACCAGTGAATTTTTTTGAATTGTTCCATTTGCACTCGTTTCTCGTCAAATCTGATGTAGATGACCTTATACTACTTTTGAAAGTTAGGCAGAAAACTGAAAAAAATATTGATGAGAACGTGTGTAAAAAATTGTCGAGAAAGAAAAGAACTGCGGGCCCCACCTTTTTCCGTGTAACGCTCTGGTATTCCCCTTTGAAGGGATCATTTCGCATATAAATAGATTTTTTGCATGTGCACATATATGATGGTAGAGAATTAAATCTTTCCGATTTTAGCTGAAAAGTCTCTGCTTTTTGCTGAAATATCTCCGTTTCTTTGAGTTTTAGTCGAAAAAGCCGAAATCTCTCCGTTTTTGTCTGAAAAGTAGGGTTGTGAAATAACAGGTCATTTAAAAAATTCTGCCATTTGACCGGTCAAATGACAAGAAATGACCAAGTTCCGTTCATTTAATGAATATACCCAAACAACATACAGGGCATGACAGAGGATCTACTAGGGTTGTGAATATAGCCGCACAAATAGTTTTCGAGTAATTAGTTGCTAATTGCTCTCAAGCCTGCTTAATACTCTCGACAAGTTCTACAAGAAAGTAGGGTTGGGTGATGGTCTGCGAACCGGTCATTTAATATATTTTTTAACCGCCAAGTAAATTTTGGGTAAAAATGATTTTAATTTATGTTTGATAGTTGGCTCTCACTAGACAGTTAACTCTCGCTATACAGTCAACTCCCCAACGTCAAAACTTCAAAAACGTCTGAATTCGGAAAATTTGGAAGCAAAAGTATTTGCACAAGAAAAAAATGACTTATTGAAAATTTTGATTCAAAATAAAACTGCGAAAAGTAACAAGTTGTCGTTTTAAGATGAAAAATTCAAAATTATCGAAGTTGAACATGCTAATAGCATTTGACCGAAATTTCCGGTCAAATGACCAGTCAAATGACCGGTCATTTGACCATTTCCCAACCCCACTGAAAAGTCTTTGCTTTTGTTAAATCTCTCCGTTTATGTAGAAATCTTTCCGCTTCAGTTAAAAAAAGAATTCAAAAAAACCAGTGTGGATTTCATTCGTTAACTACATTCTCATAGGTATCCATTTCAAGCCTCCTATTTTCTCATTTTGCTGTGCTAACGCTTAGCTTTTTTCTTCGTGATCTGGCGAGTTCAACCCCACGTTTGGACACCTTCGATTTTTCAATTTTTTAATTTTTTTTTATTATTAGCCCATTCGACGAGAAATAAAAAAGTAGACCTAGGTCATAAATATCAAATTTTCAACTTTTTTTTTAAAGTTTGAGTGCAGGCCAGTTGAAATTCCAGACTTTACGTCAAATATACGGGAAAAGGTTAAAAAATAACTTTCTGGTATGGGAAATGGGAAAAGTGGTATTTTTGAGACGTTTTATGTAGCAAACGAAAGCTAAAAGTCTCCGCCTTTAGAAAAATTAGATGTATTTTCTAGAAGTTAGAATTTAGTGAACTAGAAACCACCGTATTTCCTCTAATAAGCGCCCTCCCCAAAATCGGGAATTCTCAAATTCATTCTCCGCCTTTTATACCAGGTTTTTGTTTTTGAACGCGACATATGTTATATACCAAAATGTAGCGCAGATTCCCAGCTACATTTTGGTATATAACATATGTCGCGTTCAAAACAAAACCTGGTATAAAAGGCGGAGAATGAATTTGAGAATTCCCGATTTTGGGGAGGGCGCTTATTAGAGGAAATACGGCATTTAAAGTCAGGAACTCGTTTTTCTAGTCAAATTCGGAGAGTTTTTTAATTTCCCGCAAAATTTTTCCGAACTTTTTCAGACTTTCAGAAAAATTCAACAGGAGAACTAATGCAAACCACCACCACCGCTCGCCCCACCACTCCCCAACACCAACCACCACCACCAACCACCTCCCCCTCCCTACCCCACCCTTTATTTGAATAGGGCCGCGTATGAAGAGCAAGCTAACATGAGCGCGATTGATGAGTTGGAAAACTTCACTGCGTCATTGGATGGAAGAGATGCCTGAAGCTTCGATCGAGTGTCTATCTGATTAAGCCATCTCTTCGCTGGCATTCATCAAGGAGTTGGTTATTCATAAAAAGAAAAATGTTGAAAGATTCAGCTAAGAGCAAAGTCTGTTCAACAAAAGCAAAATATTTTTAACAAAGGCCAGGAAATTTTCAGCTAGAGCAACGTCTTTTTTAACGCAAACAGAAAGATTTCTACAAAAGCGGAGACTTTTCAGACAAAAGCAGAGACATTTCATTTGTTAAATCTCTCAGCTTTTTTGACCTCTCTCAGCTTTTCAGCTTTTTTGACTAAAACTCAAAAAAGCGGAGATATTTCAGCAAAAAGCGGAGACTTTTCAGCCGGAAGCGGAGATATTTCAGATTTATCCATATATGATAGCGCACATACATGTATATAGTATTTAAAAAGGTAAAAATAAAAAAACAAAATAAAAAATTGTTCTAAAGTTTCTTTTCAAAAATTTCAGCTCAAAATAGTTAAATTATAGAAAGTAAGTGTTGGATGCACATCGGAATATTTTACAAAAGAAACACCTTTGAGCAAGCACTGTATTTGTGACTCTCATCTATGCAACTACTTTGATAAACTTCACGAGGAAAGTTTAGACGGTTTTTCTGAAGCTAATGCTTTGTCAAGCAATGTACTGCATGATGAAACAGAGCCAGTGGGCACATCTATATCTTCAAAGTCAATTTCCTTATCAATATATTTTTATACCTTATATTTTTTTTTACTTTTGCATATGGTTTGCAGCTTTGTTATTTAGTAATAAATAAAGTTTTACTAGTATTTTTTGCTAGAATAAATGGCATAAAACTTGAAGTCGAAAATTTAAATAAACTCATTCGTAGTGACAGCTAAATGATGGCAACCAGACATTTTCCTTTTTTTCCAGTATTTGTCGGACGACAATTTCTTTTTTTTAATGTCGCCCGACATTGTCCCTTATTTTAGAATTTGTCGTAGGATATTTCGCGTTCTTGCTATATATTTTTCTAGACACATTAAGTGTATTAATTTAGTGCGTGATGAGTGACTACAAAGTAGGAGCAGATGAAATCGGCTTTTTGATCAAATATCTTACTGATAATGAAGAATGAAATACATCCAGCAAGCGTAATATCTACTCTGACGTGTACCGATTCATATTCATTATGGCTGTTCAGGTGTACAGTGCATAGCTTATATGTTTTATGTTTTAGGATAGCGTCAAATATTGGTTATGCTGCCTTGGATTTACTTTTTTCAAAGACAAAATGCATCCTGCGATCTGTCACATTCTTTGAGATTGTTTTTTCTGGTTAAATAGTTTTTTCTAATAAAATTCTAATTTTCATTTTTTTCTAATTTTAAGAAAAGCCTCCATATACCTATATCTAATTGCCGCACAGTCTCTAATTACCGCACACCCCTAACTTTAAAGACTTATATCTCGGAGCAGAGTAAATATTTTTCTAAGCTGTTTGATGCATTTTCTTAACTCCCACGAGCTCTACCGATTCCACTATTCAGATCTTGGTTAAGCACCCGAAAATCTCTAGATCGAATTTGAAAATTTCCGATTTTTGGCTGATTGAAAAATAAGCGCACATGTGCTGCAATTAGAAGAAATGCGGTAGATGGTTCCAGTATAATCTAGATTTTCATTCTTCGGTAAACTTTTGTCCGTAAATTTGCTATCCGTTTTTTTCGTGCTTTGACTGTCATATACCGAAATGCGCTGAAATATATCTTTTATGTGTTAAAATTAACCATTAGAATGAGTACAACATTTCTTGTCAGGAATCAGCAAAAGTCAAATCAGCAAATTAGCATCCCAACCAGTGTTTTCAATAGTCGGGATTAAGCTTTGTCAAATTTCTTTATCGACCAGCCAAATTAGACTTTTTCACAGTGCCTGTTTACCGAGAGTGGACTTTACAACAACACACGTTTATAAGCTGGGTGGCCATAATGCCCCCTTTAGGGGGCAAATGCCCCCTTTTTGAAATTTTTGCCCCCTTTTTATTTGACAAAAAGGGGGCGCTAGTTTAAGTGTTGCGTAGTAGAAATATGTATGATGCCCCCTTTTTAAAAATTTTTTACTTATAAATGCCCCCTTTTTGTGATCGTATGCCCCCTTTTCCAAAAAGTGATATGGCCACCCTGTTTATAAGTCAAAATAAAAGCTAGCAAAAAAGCAGAAAGAGGATTAAAAAATAATTTGATTTCAAAGTCAAAATGAAAGTCAGAATTTTAAAAGTCAAAGTCAGAAATCAGAGTTAGAAATTTTCAAAGTCAGAATCAGAATCATTGTGATTCTAATTATGACTATGAAAAATTCTGACTCTCACTTCTGATGCTGACTTTTATGTCATTCCTCTGACTATTGAAAACACTGATACCAACTAAAAAAGTGGTTTTTTAGAAATCTAATTCGGACTCTAATTATTAAAATCCATTTATCTTAGCCATGTTAACATATGCTGGGAGTAGTTTATATCTCATCTGAAAGTCACGGAGTTTCTCTTTTTGACCCCATAAAATCGTTTTTCGTAAAGTAGACTAATCGGCCAGATATGGTCGAATTAGAATCAGTCTAATGTTTTTCGATGTTTGCTACGGGTCCAGGTCTAAAATTTGGGTATTTTCCTTGCTAGGTTTAGGGTATGCAAGCGTACACTATGTATACATATTGCTGCATAGCAAGCAAGTGCATTAGTTGTGTCAAACCCTTTATTAGACTGAAACATTAACTAGCAAAGCAAACCGTACTCACAAATATTAAACCTAATTCTAGAGCGTATAATAGTAATAATTAATTCTAACAATCAATTCCTCCACCAATTGGCGCTAGTATAGACAGTTGAACTATTGTGTTGTGTTGGCATCTCAGTAAGCATGGTTTTCCACAAATAAACTTTGTGCTGCAGCTGCATTAGCTTCGTCCGAAGCGTCTGGACTGTACTTGCCGACTGAAGCCAGGGAGTTGCTTTGGGCTCGCTTCAACAACACCTGTTGAGCCTTGGCAATGTTCTCTGGTTTGCCAGCCCAAGCATTCAGACAACTGGCCTAAACATCAAAATTTTGTTCAAATAAAGTTATAGTTGAAAAGCTAACCTGCAAAGCGCGTCCATAGCTGAATGTGAGTGCCCAAGGTTTCTTGCCTGGACATTGGTTGATTGCATTTAGGTTCAGGGTGGCATCCTCTTCAGATTGACCGCCTGACAAAAAAACTACTCCGGGCACAGCCACTGGAACAGTGCGTTGAAGAGCAGTCACTGTGGCCAAAGCAATGTCGGCATGGGTGAACTTGCCTTTGGGGTGAGATTGACCTAGAAACCAAAAAAAAAGTTATTGGTCATGGACATAGTGGTCCATTTTTTTTAAATTTGCACAGCGTCCTATCCGTCGTCTCTAAATTATCGGCCGCCCGTCCGCCGTCCCGTCCTGAACGTCAAAATTTTTGCCGGCCGTCCTTCGACCGGCCGGATCGTTGCCCGGCCGTCCCGTCCAGGATTTAAAATTTTCGACGGCCGGCCGAAACCCGAACGTCCTGGACGGGATGGGCCCAGCCGGATGGCTGGACCACTATGCTCATGGATAACATTTGTCAATCCAAGTTTATTGTGTTTAATATTGACAAAAAACGCGCTTCTTGACTTCATTGACGCGCTTCTTGAAGCATGAACTGAGTTGGAATTGCGCGACGAAATTCAAGGTGGGCTTGCTATGGATGATTACTTGAACGTAGACAATGGTGTTGTGACAGGTTTGCACTCATTCTTTTGTTCATTCTTGTGGGCTTTGGGGGACACAGTTGTACATTGCTTTTGTTGTAGATGGGGTCTTGATTCTCGGTGAGATCGTGGAAAACGTCACGGCGAACAATGGCGACCAGCTTAGCGATGTCATTAAAGCGAAGGAAGTCGAAATTGAGGGGCTACAGTGGGCCTTTCGAATTGTCCAACAGTATGTGGAGAAGAATTCTGACAATCCGGCCATGCTTTGCCTCAGCGATGGTCTCGATGAATTTCTGGATAAGTAGCGCAGGAAGAAACAAAAGCATAGCACATTAACCCATTTCTTCTCGTTTAACCGTTGATTGCGCGTTGTTTGAATGTAGTTGTTATTGCTGGTGTTTAAATAAATGGTTGTTTCTGAGTCTGCCACTTCAATAATAAGCTCGTTTTGCGATACCTCTATACAATGGCCCCCTTTACAAACGTTAGTAATATACCCTCTATATAACGGCTCCTCTATATAACGTCCCCCTCTATATAACGGCCCCCCAAGGCCGGTCCTTAGGGGGGCCGTTGTATAGAGGTTTGACTGTATTGACAAAAAAAGATATTTTGAAATTTATTACCGAAAATGTCTTTCAACAATATGTACGATGTTTTTGACAATCTGACAGTTATTACCTGGAGTAACCATATTGGGCTTGAGAAGAGTACCCTCCAAAAAGACATGGTGGTCACTGAGGGCCTTGTATGTGTAGGCCAAAACTGTCTCCGTGATTTTTTGGCAGCGAGCCAAATCATGCTAAAGATCGAATGGTATGTGTAAATATACATTTGAATTTAAAAAAAAAAACCTCTCCGTCCGGTAAGGTTTCTGGCTCCACAATCGGTACAAGCCCATTTTGTTGGCAAATAGATGCGTAGCGAGCCAGCACGGTGGCAACCTCCTGTAAAGCAGTATGGGAAGGGGTAGTGGCACTGATCTTGTGCACACATCTCCACTTAGCAAATTGGGCTCCCTCCTGCAATAAATTTGCTATTGTTTGTTAATGAAACTACTTTTTAGCAGGGTATCGATACGTTCTTTTATAAAACATTTGCCTTTTTCGAGATCCCAAAAAATTTTTATTTTTGAAATTTTATTTCAATATTGTCTTTTCGCTTCAAAATGGTAATAAGCCAGGGCTTGGATGTGTACTATTTATGACATACCGTATTTCTTCTAATTGCCGCACATGTGCGCTTATTTTTCAATCACCTGAAAATCGGAAATTTTCAAATTCGATCTAGAGATTTTCGGGTGCTTAACCAAGATCTGAAAAGTGGAATCGGTAGAGCTCGTGGGAGTTAAGAAAATGCATCAAACAGCTTAGCAAAATATTCACTCTGCTCCGAGATATAAGTCTTTAAAGTTAGGGGTGTGCGGTAATTAGAGACTGTGCGGCAATTAGAAGAAATACGGTATGTCCTTATTTTACTACTCTAAATCTTATAATTTTTTAGAAATTTAAGTCAAAATCTTATTTTTAGCATCAAAAGAGTAATAAGAACTAGATCAAATAGCATATTTTTTCCAAAATACCCTAAAATGTAATTGTTTCGAGCAAATCTACTTTTTTTTTTAATTTTGAGATCGATACCCTGGTTTAAAGCAATTGGGTTTTGAATTATTTTCATTATTGTATAAACTGAATTTTTGGTTAAAATTGAACTGAATTTTTCAAGGACGTCCACAAAGCCCCAAAACTGGGTCAGTATCCCGGCCATTATTTTGCAAACAAATCACCTTCTTGTATTTGGCACATCTAGCATTCAAGTCATCCAAACCTTGGGTGGTGCCTTCTCCTTCAGTGCCTGCCAATGGGATAACACCCTTGTCCACCTGAAAATTTCAAGTTTCTTGTCCCATTAAATTAGTTTAGTTTGGAAAGCAAACCTTAATGCCAGGGATGATCCCCTTGCTCTTAAGCACATCAACAAACTTGACTCCATCATCAGTTGCCTGGTAGAAGGTCTCATCGAACAGAATCACCCCGGAAATGTACTTCTGCAGTTCATCATTGCCAGTGAAGAGCATTTGGCGGTAGACACGGCGGTTCTCTTCGGTGTTTTCCAACCCTAGAGGGCTTAAGCGCTTCTCCATGGAGCCTATATTTACAATGAGTGTTATGTAATTTTAAGTGTATCAAAAAGTTCACAAACCAGTGCTCTCATCTGCGGCGAGAATGCCTTTACCAGCAGCCACAATGGAATTGGCGATTGAGCGAAGCTCGTCTTCCTTTTCTTTGGTTAGGTAAGTTGAATAGCTGGCCATTTTAGTTGGGTCGGCGTCTAAGAAAAAAAATTGGTTCAAGTGATGAAAAAATAAAACTTTCGCGCTACAAATCAACAAAATATTATATCGCCCGAAAAGTTATTGCCTTTTTTCAAAAGAACTTTTCGTGGCATTATGTTTTTTCAACTAATCTTTTGACCATTTTTGTGGAGGGCTGTAACTGAAGTGCGCCCTCAAAAGTCTGCATTTCACCAGTAAATTTCTATTTGCCGTTTTTCTTTCAAATTTGTTGTAATTTTATAAATTTTGCTTGCTCTAGCGTGTAGTGCTGGATCTTGGATTAGAACTCTGCTAAAAAAATTGAGAAACGTAGAGATTAAAAGGTTTTAAATAAAATTATTTTGAAAATTTGTTTTTTAAAACCTCTAAATCTCTACATTTCTCAGATTTTTCAGCGGAGCTTAATAGCTCATTTCTACGTTAGAAACCCAAGATTTAGAGCTACATGATAAAACAAATTAGAAAAATCACAGCAAAATCAAAAGAAAAGTGTCAAAATAAAAATTTACTGGTGAAATTCAGACTTTTTAGTGCGCAATACAATTTGAACCTTTTGTGAAGTTGATTCCTCATTTTGTAGCGAAAAATTTCAGCTTCGAAATGAGTGGGCAACTTTCAAAAAAAGGTCATAAAATGTATATAAAAAACACAGTGGCACAAAAAGTCCTTCTTTCCGGATGATCTAATAGTTAACCGTTTTTCCTGCTCAACCAAGCTTATATCATTGCTTGATTAGCGAATTCCCTCGCAGTTTTGCTGGCAAATTTTTTTTGACAACAAGACGTGCGGGGAAAGGAGACGCTTCCGCTTCAGACCCAGCATACAGTAAAAAAATTATAAAACGGAATGCACGCTAAGCTTTTCCAAGTTTGGGAACAGAATGGGGGGGGGGTGTTTGGGAGGTGGGTAATATTCCAGTAGCACCGAAAGCCCTATTCTCAGAAAATCCAATGTTTGATGTAAAAAAAGTTATCTGATGCGAGGTAAAGGATTTTCGAAAACGAACACAACAAAGAAAAATTGAGTATCTGATTGGTGAAGTCAAATGATGTGCAGTATTTCCCAATTGAAGGGAAACTTCTATCCTATAAAAGACAAGAAGGAACAGGCCATAAGCCAGCCAGACCAGTGGTGGAAAAATCTGCTCATTCCCCTTGTTCCTCCTTTTGCCAGTTTATAGCCCTACGCACACAGACATACACATGAAAAGGAGCAGGCAGGCCAACCAACGAGAAATCGATTATTTTCTCCCCGCTGTTCATTTTTTCATTCTTTTCTACGTGATGACTGCTAACTAAAAAAGCGTTGGCAAAGGCAGAGAAAAATTCAAGCACAAACATTTCGAAATATCTAGGGTTGTCGAGCATTCGAAATTTTCGAATATTCGATTCGATATTTTCGAATATTCGACATTCGACATTTGATATTCGAAATTTTTATTGTACTATCGGATATTTAAAACACGTATCTTACTTGTGCACGACCATGATTTGAGACAATCAGGTAGGGAGGTAGGGAGACTCGGCAATTGAAAATGGAAGGTGGACAATGATAAAGTTCACGACATCCATGGTGAGCTCCTCCGTTTTGTGCTGGACGTAGGCCGGGTGGAACACTTCAGTAAGCTTCTCCATCTTGGGTTTCTTTGCCGAAATTTCCTCCTTCTTCTCCATGTTCTTCTGGTGGGTGGCAGACTTGAGATGAAGCGAAAGATGCGAGGTGGTGCCACTCTTTCCAAGCGCAAGGCGGGATCCACATTTGCAAACTGCTTCCGTGCTTTCTTTTTTGAACATACTCCAGACATGGCTTGACATTTCGTAGATGCTGAAAAGAGGTGTGTTTAAGGTTTATAAGGAGAAAAGACGGGAGAAAATTTGGAAGGTACTCTGGAATGGAAATCGTGAATAATTTGAAACATACTAAAAGAAAAAATATCGAGATGAGACGAACGCGTGTTTGAAAATTTTTTTAAATATTGGAATTTCAAAATTTTCCAATGTTGATTCGGTATTCGAAAATTTCGAATAATATCGAATATTCGATTCGACAACTCTAGAAATATCACAAAAAACACTCTTAAAGTAACTTATCAAAAATTCGAGGTCAGTACCTAAATATATTCCACGATACCCAAAACTTGGATCTATCACTAAGGCGGTTGCCAAAATTCGCCTTGGTCCCCCCTGTTGTTTTTTACACATTACACATTTTAATATTTTTATTTGATATGTGGAAAACACAGCAGCAGCAATACAAATAACAATAATGTGTGGAATAGAATGTGTTGAACATTAAATTTCGTAATTATCAATGCGATGTATCATTGAAATACGCTCAAAGAAAATTTCCAGAACATTTTTCTTTTAGGCACTGCAATTTTGCCTGAATACAGCTTCTGCAACATAAGATTCTTTCAGCTCTTTACTAGTTCCCCGTAGCCTTTTGATCTTATGTTTGAGATGAGACCAGAATCCTTCAATCTTGTTGGTATGCACACAAAGCCTAACAACAGGGGGGACCAAGGCGTATTTTGCAAAAAAAACAGCAGGGAGACCAAGGCGAATTTTGGCAACCGCTTCTGCGATAGAACCCAAAACTTTCTGCTTGTAAATTTGATTAACACAGTGCTCTAAGACACTGTCAATTGCGAATTGGAACCTTTTCCGAAAAAAAAAACTTTTCAAAAAATGCAGAATACAGTCGATTCTGAATAAGCCATTTTTCTATAGTTCGATTACCAAATGGCCCACCATTTTTAACCCCACTTTTCAGTCTTTGGTTTTGAAATAAAAAAATTTACGATTTTGCTGATTGCTCTGTTAATGGTAAAAAATTTGACATTAAATCTGGACTAGCCGCAAATGCGGATAGCCGTGCCGATTTTCGCAAAATAAGAACCATAACTTCTATTAATCCGCCATGGCTGATTGTTTTTCAGCTCCTTAAAATAAAAAAAATGGGTCGATTATAAGATTTCAGATTGCTCAACCAAAATATAAAAAGTGGAATCGGTAGAGCTCGTGGGAGTTAAGAAAACGCTATTAAAGGACCATACTTGTGGATGACAATGAGAATTTGGCAAATTCAAGTTCGGTTACACTTCTTTTACTCTAAAAATACTTTTTTGAATTATGTATTGGAAATAAAAAATTTAATCAACATAAGTGGCCTGAGTAGCTCAGTAGTATAGCAGCGTTGTGCGGTGAATGTCGATCTCAGGTTTGATTGCCGTGTCTGCTCTGTTATTTTTGATCATTAGTGCTAATACGTAATAAATGATTGAAAATAGAATTTCGGAATGAAAAAAGTGTCCCGCGCGCTTTTGAATTTGCCAAATTCCCATTGTCATCAACAAGTATGGTCCTTTAACAGCGATGTAAAATATTTGCTGTAGGTTAAGATATAGATTTGTATAGGGGAAGGATTATTAGAGGGTGGCAGACTTTCGGGGAGTAGCGGATTTTTAATAGAGGTTATACGGTACAGTCAAAGCTGGATTAAACGACACCCCCCAAAAAGTTCGTTCCACCTAGGGTCCGACAATTTTTTACCTCGATTTCTGAACTTTTTTTGCTAGTTCTGTTTTGACAGTTTGGTCCCAAATATCGAGAGGATTTCGATTTTGTCGATCGTTTTTCGAAAACTAAAAAGTTTTGCCATTTGAAAAACAAAACCGTACAAATCCATAAATAACCCCGCATAAAAAACCTTCCTTTAGAAAAGTTATTTATGGGCATAGTAGGGCGCCCGTCCGCTGGGTCCGTCCCGTCCTGGACGGCGCCGGAAAATTGAACAACCGCACGGCCGGCTAACGGACGGCAGAAAGGTGGACGGCCGGCCGGCGGAGGACCGGACGGCCGACATAGAGCGATCCAGACGGAACTGCGAAGGATGGAATTATTATCAAAGCTGTATATATAATCATAATTTTTATTGATTTTTTTCTTTGTTGAGTCTAATTTTTAATCCTTTGTCACGTGTACGTCGATAATTTTTTTCAAAATTTTTATAACACTGTGAGAGTGTATTTTGAAAGGCAATATGGCACCAATGATTTGTGAATTTGTTAAAATAGGTTAATTAACTCCATATTAAGAATAGGGATGATATCAGTTCCTGCTTTATCTCAGCGATCTGATCTTCTTTCAGGTATTAGGTACAAGGGACCACAGGCGCCTATCGGCGCCTCTATAGTATTTCGAAATTTCAATGAGGGGCTATGACTTCATTCATAAAAATAGGTATATCCCCTCTTAGAACTCATTTTTTTCACCTGTTCTTTTTTTAAAACGAAAGCTGACATTCTGGGGAACATGATGGTATTAGCGACAAAAGTGATTTCGCTATCTACGACCCGTTCTGGCCTTCGAAGTGAAAAAGCGTTATCCACCCACACAAAATACTATATAAGATTCAGGTATTCAGAAATGTTATTTCATAATACCCTTAGTCTGAGAGTCGCATTAGAACAACAACAACAATTGCGCTTGACATACTCATGATTTCAACTTCATCTGGGGCAGTTAAGCGACTGATCTCAACTCTTACAGTGCACACTGATGACAGAAGGGTAGGCATTTAAAAAGCCTTATTGAAAGCTCGTTCAATCATAAGTTATAACAATAAAAACGTCTAATAATTACGATGACCATTATTGTTTGCCACCATTTTATTATTCAAAAATTTATGTTATAAACGGCGTTATACCACCAATTTGATAAAAAAAATTGATACACCGATTAAATACACTAAATTACTAAATTTTACCAAAGTTGTGGTATTGGATATAATAAAACATTTTTTAAGCCTCACCAAACCATGATAATTGGTATTATTCCTATCAAGAACTCCTGTAGCACCTATTTTCGGCCCTACTGTGGTATTTTTGGGGTTTCATTGTTGTGCTTAAATGTATTTTAACTTAGGCTGAGCCTTAGGCTCAGGGCAGGGCAGCTTACGTTAGGACAGGCTCAAACGTGTTTTTCAAACTGTAAAAAAGTTAGCAAAACATGTTTGAGTCTGTCTTAGTGTAGAGTTGGCTATCCTGCGCTTGAGCTTGAATCATAAAAATGTAAAATAGCAAAAATATTTATTAAAACTGTATCAAGCGGTTTTTGTATCAAATCGTCAGGCGTCCATAGACGGTGGACGGCCAGCTACAAAGTAGCCGGCCGGCGAAATTTCGGACGGCCGGCAGCACGGGCGGGAAATTTTTTGAAAACGGGATGGCCGGCGGAAATCTCAAAAAAATGAAGACGGGACGTCCAAATTTGAAAAATGTCCCCCACTATGTTTATGGGGTATCTTTCAGGCTTAGGCTTCAGTGGGCCAGCACCCGTTAGGACGGACTGAGGGGGGTTATGTATGACCCTTTTCAGGGGGGCGGGGAGGGGGCTGGGGTGTCTTATTTATGACCCGCAGTCAACAAAACCTGGATATAACGATAAACTTTCTAGGTTTTTAAAAACGATCGGCAAAATCGGAATCCTCACGATGTTTGGGTACAGACTGTCAAAACAGAACTAGCAAAAAGGTTCAGAAATCGAGGTAAAAAAAGTGTCGGACCCTAGGTGGGAACGAAATTTTGGGGGGTGTCGTTGTATCCAGGTTTGACTGTATCACAAATTTTCATATAAAAAAGAAATGCTTCTCTATTTAATCTCTATTTACCAAGTTAAAAAAATATCAATACTTTGGCAGAAAAACAAATTTAATTATAAACTACACCCGAAAAAATTGGTTCTGGCACAGGAAAAGTGTTTGGTGTTGGTTGCATACTCAGTCACGTCTATAAAAATGAGGAAAGGCAGATAGTTACATGCACACAAACAAGAGTTTAGCCCATACTTTGCTAACCAAGAAGCCATCTTAGAAGGAGAAGAGCAGAGTTATGTGCCTATATGTGCAGCAGCAGCAATATTATTCCATTACCCGCTTCAGGGGTAATGCTTCTTTTCTTTTGTTTTTGACACATCCAAACCAGGGGCACTAGCATAAGAGCCTGCTATTCTATTTGTAGAGCCACTTTCATGCACCCCACATTTGCTGCTGCTGCTGCTGCTGCTACTGCCTACAAACACGTCTCTGCTTGAGTTGCAATGATTTCTGCAGGAGGCTTGATTATCGGTATTTTATTGGAATCTGTGGTTGTTACAATTCTGAATTTCGGCGTTCAATTAGTGGAAGGGGGTGTTTTAAGCCATAAAGGGTTTGAAGCCCAACTGTATGAAGACCTGCTCTATGACTACAATAAAATACCAAGACCAGTGAAGAATAGCTCAGATGTTTTGATGGTGGATGTGGGCGCATCACTTATACGTCTAATTGATGTAGTGAGTTAGGTTTTAACTTTTTTTGCAAATAATCCACAATTTTTCGTTTGAATAAATTATCCCTTTTTTGACGCAAACCGTTTTTAGTGCAATTTTTTGATCAAACTTCATTCTTTTCGGTCCAAATTTAGCCAAAATCCCAGGGAGAGACCAAGTAGTTTCAAAAGGGCAAAGCTTTTTTTTGCAGCTAAATGACTTTTTTCTACATTTAAAGGATTTTTTTCGCATCTAAAAGGCTTTTATTTGCATCTAAAAAATCCAAAAAAAAATTTGGATTTTTTTAGATAGTTTTCCCACATTTGCCAAAATACACTTTCTCTTCAATAATTACGCAACATATATCGTACGTATTTTATTTATCTCAAAAAGGATTCTTTTCGGTGCAAAAAAATTAATGAAAACTGGTTTTAGTTTTCAGCACAAAAAAACAGATCCATTTGAGTTTATAAAATGCTGATTTGCAGCCCACAAGCTTTTTTTACTACAAGCATAAGATTTTTTGCTGTGAAATGAATTAGTTTTACATCACAATTTTATCTATCCTTTTACTATATACTTTGTCATTTAGGACGAAAAGAATCAAATACTTACAACAAAGTAAGTTAAATTTTAAACATTGTTTTCAAATGATAATAGGGCCAGCTAATGACCGGCTATTTTGAATTCGGCCATTTGATCGGCTATATGACCAAACTCCGGCTCTTTCACAATAATTTTTCCCAATGCTATTTTCGCAACTGAAAAGATCACACCAAGATCACCAACTAGTAGGGTTGTGCAAATAGCAAGCCATTTTAAAATGGCTTGACCATATGCCTGGTCATATGGCTATGAAATAAGCCTAATTAATACATAACTGGTGAGAAAAATGTGTACGGTAGTAGTTTGCTTCGCGAACTTTTGATCTACTAGTTAGTACTAATTTTTATAGTGTTTGGTTGGAGATGGTTAGTTTTTTGTGTTTAGACACTAAAAGACGTGTTAAACATTATATTATGTATGCTTAGAGATGGACAGATGCAAAACTGCAGTGGAATCCTGAGAAGTATGGTGGCATTAAATCTCTCCACATTCCTAGCACAGATATTTGGGTTAGCTAACTATTTTATTGCAAAATATTATCTAAATATTATTACAGTTGCCAGATTTCGTGCTCTATAACAAGTCACTTTTCAATAAAATTGATTAATAAAACTCAATTAACCTTATTTTAGTGCGGCCGGAGACCCAGACATCACAATATTTACTGATGCTTTGGTTTCTCATGATGGCCGAGTATTTTGGCAACCTCCAGCCATTTATAAGTCTTTTTGCTCGGTATTCCAGAATTAATTTTTAGAAATACATAAAAAAGTAGCCATTTACAGATCGATGTCACATGGTTTCCCTATGATTTGCAAAATTGCAATATGGTGTCACCAATGTTCTGTTGCTTTTTTAACTTATAGATTTTTAACAGAAATTCGGTGCTTGGTCATACACTGGTTTCTATGTGGACTTGAGGCAATTGCCACACGAGAAGGTGATCACAAGCAAAGACAGTGATGGTTCGGACATTCAGGTCCCTTTTCATTTAGTGGGTGGCGAAAACTGGAAATACATTAAGTAACCTAATGATCGAGTCTATATTCGAATGATCAAGCCCAGAAAATTTTGTATTTTATCAAAATTCAGTGTTCTCGTCAAATTTTCCTTAAAAATCTTTTAAAATTTTAGTAGGAAATTTTAAATAAACTAACCAATAGTCTAGAAGCTAAAACCTTAAGGTACTTTACCTTAATAACCAAGTTATTTGGGTTATCATAACCCAAACGTACAATTGAAATTCTTACTTCAAGCATAAATTGCTCTGTGATTTTGTGATTCTTGCAGGTTTTCTCAGCGGTCCAAAAAATTCTGTAGATTTTTTTAAATCAAAATCTCATATTTAACAAAAAAAAAACGGAGAAAACAAAGTAACTAACGTATTATCTCTAATAAGACCCCACCTTCTAATAAAGCCCCATGTCAGATTTAAAATGGTCTGAAACTGCTCTTTTCATTGACTTTTTTATCGCTGTAAAAAGTGGCAGTGAGGGATTTCAAAAATTCAACAGGCACTTTTTACATGGCTCAAAAGGTAAATGAAAACTGAAGTTTCAGACCACTTAAAGTTTAAAAAAATGGAGGTTGAAAAATAAGGCCCCATGGGGCCTTATTAGAGATAATACGGTAGATCATTACACAATTTGAGGAACAAAATATCAATTTGAGAGTCTTTTAAAATGTAGAACGCTTTTTCAGTTTATGGAAAATGGAATGGATCTAAGCTTTTTTCTACAGGTTAGCTATGAGTCTAAGGCTTCTGAAAACAATATAAAATATTCAGATCAGCGGAGTGGGATCTGTTATCTCTCACTTCAGCCCGTCACTCAGTGCTCTATGCGAGTTGTTGTGGTCCAGAAAAGTATGTGGATATTACCTACTATTTTGTGTTGCGCCGGAAAACCCTGTTTTTCACCTGCAACCTGATCATCCCCTGCTTCCTGATCTCCTTTCTGACCACATTTGTATTTTACTTGTCAGACCACAAGATCACTTTCTCTATTTCGATTTTGGTCACCCTTACTGTCTTCTTTTTGGTAATTAGCTTGCGCATTGCTTTTTTGCTGAAATAACTGTTTACTTGCAGGTTTTGATAGATATTATGCCCCCTACTTCCCTTGTGATTCCCATGTTTGGGCGCTATCTGGTCACTACAATGATCTTAGGTGATTTTTTGCAATTTTTAGACCATTTATTAAAGTAAATTGATTAAGTTGCGTTGTCTACAATGGTTAGTGTGGTCACAGTCAACTTCCGGTTCCGTAGTGGTGCTGCCCATAAAATGTCTCCGTGGATTCGTAGGTTTTTCGGAAAAATATCGATTCGTAACCACTTTTGACCGAGCATTCTTAACTTTTAATTTATAATCGACAATTTTGACAGTAATTTTTTAAAAGAAAATAATCCTCTATACCAACATGTTTTCCTGAATCCGTTAAGATCAATTCCGAAAATTTCCAAGGAACTGATCTGTCCTTTAACGTAGGTCATTTGCACGAATTGGGATCCACTCAAAAACGCTATATCTCACCTTCTCGATATTTTTTCTACAAAGTTTCACAGTCGAAATTGTTGATTTTTTTTAAAAGAAAGCTTGCTTAACACTGGAAAGGCGGACTGTACTAAAGGTAACGTCTGGCCCCGAATTTCATGCTGATTACGTTGGCGCCAAAAAATCTTCAAAATTTTAACTCTGCGCCATTTGACTGGCAAATGCATGCTAGTAAGGCCGAAAATTGGATCATTTTAGTAAAATGCCGAAAATTGGGTCATTGTACTGCCAGACGTTACCTTTAGTAGAGTCCGCCTTTCCAGTGTTAAAAATAATGAAAAGTCAATAGTCAACAATTTTTATTTTTGCTTTTTGTAAATTAATTTCAGCATGTTTCAGGTTCAATATTTTTGACTTGTCTTCCAAAGTAAGTATTAGCTAGTTGTATATCTTGCATCTAACCTCCTTGCCTTCAGAATCTTGTTGATGAAACGGCCGGAAAAGCAGATAAAACCTACTTTGGAGAAAATGTCGAACTATACCACCAGTGCCTTGTTTGCCAATTCTTCGTCGCTAGCTGCCCTAGCCCCATCCATCATCCGTCCCTATTCCCTGCCTCCCGCCAAATTGCGTCCTTCTGCATTTGAAGTGGTTGATGGACTTCAGAAGAGGCAACCAGGCAGGAGTCTAGACAAAACTACCAAACGTCGCAACTTCTTCCAGTCATCTAA
Source organism: Ditylenchus weischeri (assembly GCA_029231635.1). NCBI lineage: Eukaryota > Metazoa > Nematoda > Chromadorea > Rhabditida > Anguinidae > Ditylenchus > Ditylenchus weischeri. Next base: position 63,958 of record JAMRYI010000210.1, read on the forward strand.
GGGCAAACAAATTGATCAGCCTTCCCCGATGATCAACTCAATGGAGTCTATGCCTAGCTACTTCCGCTTTCCAACTCCTTGTGGTTCAACCCAACTGGAAGAGAAAATACAAACAGAGGAAGATTGTGACAAAAAACAGGAGAGCGATTTTGGTGGTGGCAGCTACTCTGTCAGCTTTGACCTGTCTAACACTCCTAATAAAAGCACTGGACCAAAAGATTCTACTAAGCTGAGCAACTCTTTTACAACTTTCAAGACTCTTCCCAACACTGTAAGCAGGTTCAATTAAAAGTTTAACTTATTAAAAGCAATTTTCTGCAATAATGCAGAAGACCTTGTTACCTTTATTTATCAGCCGCTTTTGTCGTGTTCCCTGACTAATATCGGACAAATGTCTCGCTTTTAAAAAATGTCTTGTTAGAAATTCAAAAAGCCAGTGTTTTCTAAGTGTTTATTACTTTGGATGTTTGTTACTAACTTTATTTACTAAGTAACATATACTAAGCAAAGTTAAAAGCCCTTTGATCCTACAAGAAATAGTTTTTACTTGCGACTAAAAATTATTTCACATTCAGGCGTCTAAATGTAAAAAAGGGTACTTATCCCTGATCCGGACCTCACCCATTTTGTTTCTTCTATTCGAAATGATAATATGCTTTTTTTTAAGTTCTTTTTTCCATATATTTTTTGTGAACTGCATAAAAATTGAAAAAATGATAATCTCTATATAGTATTTGGCATGTGTCCGTCCTACTTTTTAATGGACATTTTGACCACATTCAGGCCATTTTTGCTTATTTTTCCGATTATTTTCGGCAATGTCTCGACGGAACCCCAAACTTCAGACAATTCAGCGTCTTTTTATGCCGAGACCCAGGAAAATGTCTTCGAAAAAGAAAAACTTTTGTGGTCCCTCAAAATTGGAGTTGGAGGATTTTGGGGTAGGCCTGGAGGATGGTTTTTCTGCTTCCAACGATGGCCATTTTTGCGATGTCTCGAAAAGAACGTAGACGTAGATAGACGCGTAGTTTTTCACGATGAATGCACTATCGAAATTTCGAAATACTATAGAGGCGCCGATAGGCGCCTGTGGTCCCTTGTGTATATATAAATAATATACATATATATAATATATGTAGGTTTGTCGATCCGTCGAAATTTTCGCCTCGACGCGTCGGGTAAAAAATTTCAACTTTCGACACAAAAGACGCGTCGACAACCCTAAATATATGGAAAAGGAACATGTAAAGAAGCATATTGTCGCTTTGAATGGAAATGAGAAGCTGGGTGAGGTTCAAATATAAGATACCGTATTTTCTCTCTATTAGAAGCGCACTCTCTAATAAACGCCCACCCTTCGAGGAGGGTTGATAAAAAGACGTTTATGGGATTCTAATAGAGAAAATACGGTAAGTACCTAAAAAAATTCTAAAAAACACAAACAAGTGCGTCAAAAGTTTGCTTTTTTATTTGAAATCGCTAAGTTCTGCATCGGAAAGTTTATAAAAATTTATAAAAGCGTTCTAGATAAAAGTGGTGAGTAAAATATAAAAAAATTGCCAAAAAATTGGTTTTTTCTAGAGATGATGGCTTGACCTTTTCGGGACGGGATGGGTCAGAATTCAAATTTAAAAATTTCGGGACGGGACGAGACGGAATTTAAATAATTTTTTTTTCGGGACGGGACACCGGGACGGGTGCCAAAAAATTTCCATGCGGGATTCCTGGACGGGGCGATTCTCTAAAATTAACGGGACGGGATGGAATTGTCCCGTCCCGTCATCATCTCTAGTTTTTCGATAAAATTTTCATACAAGTCGGATTTCAAATACAATTCTATGGTTAGATTCCTTTTGGCCTTTATCGGTTCTGGTTTTTCTCTATATGATATGCGAGAATATGTCGATTTACTCTCAATAGTACCTTTAAAAAAAAATTAAGTGAGGTCATCGAAAAACTAGGATTTTGTCTTAGTCATCTTTATGCACTTTTTTTAACACAGGAGCCAAACAAATTCACTACTAATAAGCCCACAAAAATATGCCTACAATGTGGCACATTTAGCCTTTTTTCACTTAATTTTTTTTCAGAAATTTGACTCTCTTATGCAAAGCAATGCCTCGCCCATCTCCATCCTCAACACCAACTCCTTACCACACAAACAGCAGTGGAGCAAAGTGTGTGAGAGCCCTGCTTCCAACCCATCCACAAAACTCAAAGTGGAGGCTAAGAAAGCCAAGGAAAAAGTTAATGATATTATATTTGCCAATTTGCTCAGACAAGTGCGGTTTATTGCCGAACACTTTCGGAGAAATGAGGAAGAAGCAGAGGTCAGCTTGAATGGCATTTCGCAAACCTCACGAAACAATCTATTCAGATATCCGATGATTGGACGTTTGTAGCAATGGTTTTGGACAGGCTTTTTCTCATAATCTTCTCCTTTTTGAATGTGGCCACTTTTCTGGTGCTTATTGAAGCACCTTCTCTATATGATATGCGAGAACCTCTAAATGTTACTGTTCCTAGCAGACCACTCGGGCAAGCTAACCTGTTTAGTATCTACAACTAGTTGCTCCAGGTTAGTTATAATCTTTTATACAGTCAACACTTGATATTATGCACTCTCAAATAGTTTGTTACACTTTTGCACCTCGATTTTTCAGTCTTTTGCCAGTTATGTTTGGTTAGTCCGGTTCAATACATCGCGAGAATTCCGATGTTGCCTCTCGTTTTTGTAAATGGCAACATTTTCGCCGAAAAGATCTGCGCCGCTCTATATAACGAACCACTTTCAGAATTTTTTTGTATCGATCAGCGCAGATCTTTTTGGTAAAAATGTTGCCCTTTACAAAAATGACAGGCATAATCGGATACTTCGTGATTTATGGAACTAGACTAACTAAAGATAACTTACAAAGATTAAAATATCGAGATAACAATGGCGCACTCTAGGCGCAAATGAACTTTCCGGAAGTTCATTATATCAAGTGTTGACAGTCGACTGTACTCTGTGCAAATCAACCCTCTTTGGAACCTCTTCAGCCGTGGCACACGCGTAAAAAATTGTCCTTTTTTGGTTCTTAAGGTAATGAATAAAATCTTGTTACCATTTTATTGTTAACATATTACCTTATTACCATTGATGATTTTTTTGGCGCTACTCGGTTTTAACCGTAATTATTCTAATAGAAATCCCGTGGTCACTATTTTTCAATCCTCTAAAACCTTGAAATTGTCAATCAAAAATAACACTAACTCTGAAATCTTAGTCAAAAATAGGGGGTTTCTATTAGAGACGGGGTTTCTATTAGAATAATTACGGTAACTTTATAAATATCCAAGTTTGAATAGCTTATCAGTCTGATAGTTATTTTGGAAGACTCCCAGCACTAACCAGCACTCAACATCTGCTTTCTTAAAAAAGAAACAATTAAATTTCTTTTGTTTTAGTTGATATCCAAACTGGTTTACTTATGCAAAGTAAAAATATGTCAAGGGCAAATGTTTTTAGCAAAAAAAGAAAGGGCAGTAGAGCCAGCACTAACACTTATCTCAATCGCTCCAATTTTTTAGTCTTTATCAGAATCATGGCACCGCCAACAACTTCTTCAGCCCAACTAATTGCTGAGTGTGAATGGTCTACCAAATTGGTTCAGCTATTGACCACATTCCTGCTAGCTTTTTGTTTTTTTGTGCTGCCCTTGTTCTGGTCCAATGCTATTTTTAACCAGATCAACCAGTCCTCTACCATGTCCCTTTACCATTCATCTGCTCTTCGATTGGACAAATGTGGTGGCACATGGGATCCTTGGACACAGTTAACTTCGATTTAATTAATTGATTTTATGGTCAACCATTTTTGTGCCATTTTCGAAGGGGTATTGAATTTGTATAAACAGGTCAAGCTTTTTTGTACCGCAAGAACTCTAATTGTGTCTCATTTTCGGTAGTTCTGAAAATTTCAATTACTTTGATCTAGAAAAAGTACTACAGCTATTATAAAAATTAAAAAAAAACCACTAAGTTATGTATCGGTGTATACAGAGCTCTGAAGTGCGCTGACTTCTCAGCATTTTGCTGATTTTCACGTTCTGCGACTGCGGAGCGCTGGTGTGTAGGTGAATACTCTGATTATTATGCGTTTAGATATTTCAGCTTTATGGCTGGTAAAACGGTTTGGTCTGTCAAATAATTTTTTTACGCGGCACTTGTTCGCCTGGAAGCCCCTTTTTCTATTAATGGTGAATAGTGTTTTAATGTCTACTAAGTAATTTTCATACGCTAAAAAAGATAAAAAGGTTGTTTTCACACGTTTCTCATACTAAAAAGTCAAGATTTCAAAAAAAATCCTTACCAAAATTTGACATTTTGCCTTGGTCTCCCACGCTAATTGCACCAAAAAGAATACGTGGATATTCCCGAAAGTCCAAAAAAGATAGGATTTGAACATAGTTTTGTTAACTGGGGCCTACCGTATATAGAAACTCTAGTATGCATGTTTTTTCATGCATCCAGAGTCACTTTCGAGTGATTTGTGTCTAAGGTATGTGTGTGTGCGCATCTCAACCCCGAGCCACCAAGCCCACTGCGCCCTCGAAGGAGTAATTTTCATAGTACCCCGAAGGGGGCGCAGGGGGCTTGATGGGTTAGAGATGCTCACACCCAAATACCTTAGACACAAATCTCAATTCCGAGCAAGACTCTCGATCAAAAATGCATTGAAGACACTTTTTGACCACCTCCAGTGATCAAAACATGGTGGGATACCTTAATATAAGATATTTTACTTTGGGGGAGCAAGGCAATATTTGGTAACCAAATTTTTTTTGAAAAGCTAACTTTTTAGTATGGAAACGTAAGAAAACATTGTTTTTATCGTTTTGAGCTAAAAGATTTTAAAACACTATTCGCAATTAATAGAAAAAGGTGGTCCCCAGGTGGACAAGTTCCTTTAACGCAATGAAAATTGCTCTAAAAATGTTTTTTGGGTTTTTATGTTCAGTATGTAACTAGGCTAAAACCAACTGCTACCAAAAATGATTGACCTGTTTTTTATAATATTTACTTTTTCAAACGGGTCTTATATTTCAAGTTCGCAATAAACATATTTGAACACTGAATCAGTTTATTTTTTTGCTTGTTTTACATTAGAATAGAGACAGAGTATCGTACTTTCGCCACAAGGAGTTGTCGGGACTGAAGCGGAATGAAGGAGGAAGATGAGTTCTGCTTCTATTTTCCACCGGTTTAATGGATCGCTCACTCAATTCGCCACTATTATCATCTGCACTGCCCACCAATCTGTTGATGTTGTTGGTGTTGAAGAATGATGGAGATGGCCGAAATGGAATAGAAGAAAACCTCAAAACAGTTATTTTTATTTAAAAAAATTACTTTTCAAATTTAAATTTAATTTTCAGAATTTAAAATATTTTCTACTTTTTCTTATGGCTCTATCACGAACAGGGTGGCCATAATGCCTCTTTTAGGGGGCAAATGCACCCTTTTTGGAAAATTTGTCCCCTTTTTTTCGGAAAAAGGGTCATAAAACAATTCAACAAACTAAGATACGCAAACAAGTGGTTGATCATTTTCAAGGTTACATCAACTGTTCAGTCAAGGATTAACATTAAAATAGTAATTCAGAATCCGAGTTTCGTAATCCTCAAGAAGATTGTCTTCGCTTTGTTGTCTTCTTACCGTCAAATGCCTTTTGCGAAACAATCTTCTTTTTGGAAAAGATCATCTGGTCAGATGAAAGAAAGCGATGAGCTGGCTGAGATCCATCTGCTGACTTGCTTCTGAGCTAGTACCTGAAACATTAACTACCACGCCACATCGGTCCTTGTCTAACTGCCCGTATACATTGACTCTTCCTATCTTTGGTCGGTCCTGGCCTTTGGTCTCACAATCGGTAATTCCGGTAACTCGGCATTTGGCCTCCACATCGGTATCTCTGGATTTGACTCCAAACGGTGAGGTCTCGGTCGGTTCATACACAATCATACTTCCATCCAACCCGGGTGAGCTTAATTGGTACGCGACTCCATTACCGGACTTCAGAAACACTGACTTGGTCATAAACTTGACCTCACTTCCCTGGTCACACATCAGGCACACTTGGTCCCAATCGGTCAACAGCCTCTCTTTCTCGGTGTCTCCAGCAAGGGGAGCGTGAGAAGCAGTTCACATCGACGAAAACTTCGCCCACCGTATTTCCAAAAATTGCTGACATCATGATTTTAAGGTGCGCAGTCGTTTGAGTTACTTTGTGTGAAAGGACACAAAGTAACTCAAACGTCCATAATAAGTCGTTTGAGTTACTTTGTGCCCTTTTGCACGCCACAAATGCCCTTATGCCTGATTTTGAATGTGTTTTAAATTCTTTTAGATTCACCGAGTAATGAAAATAATTGCTTTCAAACGCATAAGTCAGTATTTTACGGTACGAGACAAAACACAATTCAAAATCGTCTTTTCGTCCGTTTCCCCTTTCCCGGTGATTTATGGTCTTTCCCTCTCCTTTAACTAATTTAGAGACATCGGTACGGAACTGCGATCAGTAAATCGCCCTCCCTATACAAATACGGTAACATGACTATGACCACTCCGAGAACTAGAATTGAGTGCTCTTAATTTTCGACATAGGCTCTAAAGTAGGTTTTTGAGCCAAAATTATTGAGTTGTAACATAAGTCATGGCGGTTTTTCATTCATACAAGCTTTATCCGAATGTGAAATTGTCTACCTTTATGTTACATGTCATTTTGTAGACGAGAGTCTCCTCTTTCATCTCTATTTTTTAGCCTTTAAAATTTCACAATAAAATAATGAATTTAGTCTTCAGGAATAGAGCTTCAAGTTGAAAAAAGTATGATCTCTGATATTTTTAAAACTGGTCAAAATTTTGGTCAAGCGTTAAGCGCTGCAACAGTGTCTCAGCTTTATGTTGTAGCGCAGATCAAGAGCTTTAAAATCTATTTCACAAAATAGTTTTTGAATGCAAGAGCGTTGAGATATGACCTTTTTAAAAAAGCAAATTTTTCAAAACATGAATGAAATTCAAAAAAAACGAAAACTTGAATTTCATCAGCTGAAGCCAGAGCAGAAGTCAAGAGCATTGTGTAGTTGCATGTCGATAACATCCTGAAAAAGGTTATGGATGACCTTCTCCGTGAATTGGACTTTTCTTCGCCTTGGAGTGTCGAGGACGACTCGGAAAAAAACAAGTAAAATTGCTTCGTGTCTTTTGTAATTTGTTGTCTCACTCTTTTTCTGTCCTTTCAGCTTTTCTAGTTTGGTCTTTTTTCTAGCTTGTTTCTCTTAGCCACGCCTGCAAAGTTAGCTATAAAAGAGGTTTCTTGTTAAATTGTGCTTCTTTTATCCTAGCTTACACACGCTTGCTTATTATAAACTACTTTGCTTCGTCTTAATAAATATTCCTCTGTGAACTTGGAAAGTGTACGCTAAACATAAACACACAATCCGATGTAAGAGGCAAGAACTAACTTCAACGGTTCTGTGCTTAATTCAACTTTCCGAAGTTGGAAACTCTTCACTCTTCATACAATCCTAACTTCAAATCCTAACTTAGGATTGAAACTTAGGATTTGCATTTGCACTTCTAGATCAAGATTCCACACGATTTAACGTCACACCTGAAACGATTTGGTTGGTCTAATCTAATTATGCAAAACCGACAATCGATACAACGATGCTGAATTTAACGACATACTTTGGCTGGACCCGACTGCAAAAGTAGCGCTCGGTTTAAGGACGGCGTAGCGATAAGGCGGACAAGATAGTTGTGGATTTTAGCAAAATAAATGCCCATCTGCTTTTATTAATCCAAATTTCAGATTAAATAACTTTTTAATACCAAACTTTTTCCAAATATTGCATCCGCTAACATCCTGTCCGCAAATAACACATGTTTGTTCGACTGCAAAGGTCGAGTGAGACCGCAAATGACTAGCCGGAATTGTAGTACCGCAAAAGTCAGGCTACTAATGTCGATGCAAAAAATAACGATTTTGCAAATGACGGAAGAAAATTATTGTTATATAACCATTGACTGTTACTGTTGCGGCTGTTCTTGGTGTGATTGAATAAATTTTGCCTTGAATGTAAACCAGGGTATGGATCTGTCCTTACTTATAAGATTTTTTATTTCTTAAAATACTAAAATACCCAAAAATGTCCATATTTTGAGCAAATTTTCTTATATTCAAAATGTTGAGGTCTTTATCGGGATGTAAACGTCTTTTATAACTACAATCGGAAAAAAGCTTGATTAAACGAAGCCTCACTGTAAGGTTGATGAACATTTTCTCTCGATTTAACGACACCTTTTTGGGCGGTCCCTTGAGCGTCGTTAAATCAAGCGTCTACTGTATTCAAGCACCAATAGCACTCAAACACAAATTCAAATGTTAGCAGAAATAAAATTATAGTTTGACTCGACACGTCGAACATTCCGACTTTCGAAGTTCCACTAGAAAACTTCAAAGTGTCATCAAGTATACTTTTCTTTTCAAATTCCTTGACCATCACCACTAGCACATTTTAAGCATCGCCGGATCAGAAGAGTAATGGAGCTGATAGATGGGTGGCTTCAACTCTGGGTCTTTACCAATTTCCATCATTTCTGATTTTCTGTCCGCTTTGGGCTCCTCAAAAATTGAAATTGATGAAAAAATTGATAAAATGACCGGTCATTTATCTATTTCAGCAAAATGCAGAACGCCGCTTTTTATCGAATTTGTAGCATTTTCAATGTGTAGCATGTTCCATTCCTCCACTTTTGATAAAAAAATAAACATATTTAAAGTAACCTTTTGCGGTGTTTTTGTGCTTCTTGGTCATCAACATCTTCTGGTTGAGAGTAGTCCAGCAGTGGTCTATATGTTGGAACAGCTTTGTCAACCATATAGTCAGCGGGATTCAACTCTGAATCCAAAGCCCATTACTAATACATAGCAATGAATTAAGAACAAAATTACTTCCATACAACTGATCCTGATGTTGGCGGAAAAGTCGATGGTACGGCAATGTAAAGGCACCCGCAGTTGAGTGGACTGAGATAAGCACAATAAACAATTTGGCCGCAAATAATTCCATTGTTTGTGGGTGAATGTGGTAAAAAAATAAACCGAGAGACTAATAACCAAGAAAATTATACTCCCCAAAGAAGTGGCTCATCATCATCTTATATGGAAGTGGCATTTTGAAAGAGGAGTAGGAGGAGCAAGTATTAAACAAAAATTAATTAGCCTTATATTGTGCCAGTAATAAAAACAGACAACAAGGTTACTGGACTATGCAGCTTGGGAAAATAATCCAACACGATGTCCATTATTTATCAGGTAAACAAGAATAAGTAATTGTTTTGACAGAAATGACTAAATTTTTTTTTTTGATTTCCAGCTTTTAATAAATTCAGAAGCAATATATAACATACAGTCAGACCTCGATATAGTGGACCGAGCACCTTTTGATCGAAATGAGTTTTTTTGGTATTACATCAACTGGATACAACTTTTAACTGGATACATCAACTGGATACACCATCAACTGGATACATTTCGATTAAGGTTAGCACCAGGTTAAAACCAATCCCAAATACATTACGCCCAAAAATCAACCCTCCATGAAAACCCTACATTATTTCAAAGTTTATTGAGACCTATGAGAACAAACAAACAAACAAACATTCAAACAAACAAATAGCATTCAATCAACCGCGACGAAAGACATTTCTATCAGCATAAAACATAACATTTTGGATAGCATCAACCACCGGATTTTATTGAACTGCTTCTCCGTCGTTTGGAACAGCACCCAGGATCACCTGGACCGCTGGGACCGCCTGGACATCACCGACTCCTTCTCCTTCCTCGTTGTCATCCTCTCGCAGAACCTCTCTAAAAATCACGGAGATAACATGGTTCATCAACACAATCACAAGTAAATACCTGAACTCCTCTGCATTAATTCCCATGAGTCGCCCAATCTTTGAAAGGTATCGCTCCATCTTTCGAACGTACCGCTCACCACGAGTAATTCCCTCATCAGTTTGGAGAAACTCCAGCAATCGATCCTTAATTTAAACCATAAGTCTTAAAAATATGTTGCACAAATGACAACCTTCGCCTCTAGGATAGCCCCCGTGATTTCCATGTAGTCCGTTCGCTGCCTCCTTGGTGGCTGTCGTCCCTCGAAAACATCAATAGCATCCATCTCCTCAGTGTGAGTCAACTAAATTTAATTAAAATAAATAGTATAAATGTTGGAGCAGCTTAACTTCTCGGAAAGAAACTGCCCAGTGGCCAAGATTTGAGTTGATAGAGAAATGAAGGCGCTGCTTCCCATGGTAGCTCTCCGCATGATTGGTCGTTCGAGGTCCGGTGTAGCCAAAAAGACAAAAGAGTTCCCCGCGTGACAGCCAAGTATTACTACAAATAAGGGTAGGTGCTTGTAGATCCAAGAAGAATATCTACTTACTCAAAGTAAACGCCCAACTCTTCCATCTTGTCCGCTATATCCTGATCAAAAGTCCCATCGTTGATTATGGCTCGTAGCAGATCCAGACAAGGACCCCATTCGACAATCGGAGTAATTTGTAACGCCCCAAGCATCCTCACGAACTTCTGCAGGTCTTCACTTGTTTCGTATTCTCCCGCGAGACCAAGTGCTTGCAGCTAAAGGCGAAATCAGAAACCAAATAACAAATTCTTAATGAATAGCAGCAATTACCCTACGATAAAGCTCCTGTTTGACGTGGAATGAACAAAGTTTCACGTGAACACTAGGGTGGTACGGTTAATTTTCGGTTAGCATTGGCGTACGGTTTTCGGTTACGGTTTATTACCAGTACCAGTTAACCGACCCGTTTAAATCGGCTCGGATATCGATCTGGAACAGTCGATTTAAGCTTAGATTAGAGCATTAGTTGCATGGATTGAGCTACCGCGGCTGCGCGTTTGTTTTTGTAGCACTTCTGCGGGCAATTCCACCTTATACATTTAATGTGGAAATAGGAAAAAGATCAGCAGAACATACCTCGTTGACTTTCTTCGCCTCACAGATATGCTCGTACTGGTTCACATCACCGATCCATTCCATAGCAGTGAGATTGAATTTAATCGAAGAGATACTTGTTTGGCGAGCTCGATCGGCATCCTTCACAGATTTGCACCCGGAACATCGGAAGTATGCTTGCTCGACTCCATCCTTCTCAGTTGTTCGGCCGGTTCTTGTCCAGACATAGCACCCCAGGCGGTTCTCAGTGTAGGTGATAGGCGCCGTTCTTGCTCCAATCCGCTGCGAATGAACGAGCTGCACGTTAGCCATCGATAACCTATAATTGACAAATAGAGACATGAAAGAATGGACATGAACTCATAAAAAAGTTGGTACGAATCAACCCAACATTAAAAAATTAGACTACTGTAAAAATCAGCCAGTTAACAAAAATAATGACATTGGGAAGGTTGATGGCTTTAAAATAAAGCATTTTGGAAAAATGTATCCAGTTGATGTATCCAGTTGATGGTGTATCCAGTTGATGTATCCAGTTAAAAGTTGTATCCAGTTGATTGGCGTTCGAGTTTTTTGCCCTGGAGGAATTAAGTAAATGGTTCTTCTACTTTACCATGTTTTTTGACTGCAACTTAGCAAAAATATCCTCTGCATGCATAATCAAGAATTTTGCTCCGATTAATCTGGCAGGTAAGTCTGAGCGCGCATCTCTTAATCCTCGCGAGCGCAGGAGGCCTGGGGTTGAGATATGGACGCACATCAGGGGTGGGACGGAATTCCGATTTCCGTCTTCCGATTTCCGATTTCCGGCACTTTTTTCCTTCCGATTTCCGACTTCCGATTTCCGAAAAAATGGGTCAAATTTCGGAAATTTCGGAAGAAAATAAATAACTCAGAAAAAAATTTAAAAAAATTTTTTTCAGAAATTTTTTGAATTTCTTCCGATTTCCGTCTTCCGATTTCCGGCACTTTTTTCCTTCCGATTTCCGACTTCCGATTTTGAAAATTTTTTTCTTCCGGTTCCGATTTTTGTTCCGACTTTTTTTGTCTTCCGTCCCACCCCTGACGCACATACATCTTAGACAAAAATCACTGAAAGTGACTCCGGATATATAAAAACAGTATGCGTAGGATACTTATTTTGGGCAATTATAGTAACACATACACTGTGGCGGCCCGAGGGGTGGTTTTGTAGTGGGACTCGACTGTATCAAAGTAGCAGTAGGCTTCAGTTGTCAAAACTATGCTCGATATCTGTCTTTTTTATTTTTTGGGGGTATTCAAGTACCTTATTAGGCTGATTTACCTTGGCCCTCAAGTCGGAAAGTCAAATATTGGCAAAAACAATTTATAAGTGATTTCTCACACCTATAAACATTTAGTTGTAAATATTTCACCGTTTTGGACATAGAAAGCAAACATGTCAAACATTATTTTGGGCAATTATAGTAACACATAACGAACTAAGTGTGTCAATGTTGGGCTGGATTAGCTGCTGCACTTGCTGCTATTTCTCACTTGATCCTATTGGTCGTGCTCTGCTATTAAACTTGTGTGTTCATTTGTCCCGTTTACCCATTTGTCTCTCGTTTCATTGCGAGGTCAGCAGCTATTAGTGCTATTGTACAAATAAAAAAACGCATGAAGCTGTTACCTAGCATTTTAATTATTTCTGTTATATTTATTCAATCCTCATTTTGTCTGTTTAAAACAAATAAAAGTCTTGCATCACCCAAGATTGGATGCCCTAACAAAGTATTTCTGCAATGTGCTTTCCACTTCGAGAGAACAGCCAACAATGATTTTGGCAGCATTCCAATGGGACGAAATTTGCTTAAAACACTTCTTCTCATTGACTCTCCTTACAAACTTCAGCGGTCTTGCCTGTAAGTTGAGGCAGAAAATAACCAGTATTGATACTGATTCTTCTCAATCTAATTGACTTTAATAATAAAATGCTATGTCAAATGCCGATTACTAGCTTTTTAGTCTTTTTATTTTCTTAAAATTCGATTTTTTAAAATCAGAGCTCAGTTTTTATAATATTTTTTCCTTATTCAAAGACCATTGCTGTCTACAACCATGGCAATTCTGGATTTTTCAATTCGCGGCGGAATAACGCAAAATAATTAAAATGCTTTTCTGAGTTATTATTTTTGTTTGTGTTTAAACTTTTTATTTCATGTATTATTCGAGACAAATCTTATCCGACATGAAACAGTTATAGCGCAGCGGAAATCTTCTATTAGGTCGTTCGGAAAGAACTTTTTAAAAGAAAATTTTTGGCATTGTGTCCATAAATAGTTCCATAAATTTGTTGAATATTTTTCGAAATTCGGTCCTTTATTTTGTGGCCAAGTATTTCAGCTACAAAATGAGTACTCAAGGCACCCTAAATTTGCATTTTTTTGCATACGTCTTTGGTACTAAAATGTGACAAAATTACTCGTCTATCGCGTTTCCAATTTTGTTTGAGCATAAATTGTCGAAAAAACTTTGTACAATCTCAATTTAGACAACCAGATAATGAAAACGGCTAAATTAACCTTGACCCCCTTCACTCAATTAACCTTGACCCCCTTCACTCAATTAACCTTGACCCCCTTCACTCAATTAACCTCGACCCCTTCACTCAATTAACCTTGACCCCCTTCACTCAATTAACCTTGACCCCTTCACTCAATTAACCTTGACCCCTTCACTCAATTAACCTCGACCCCCTTCACTCAATTAACCTTGACCCCTTCACTCAATTAACCTTGACCCCTTCACTCAATTAACCTCGACCCCTTCACTCAATTAACCTTGACCCCCTTCACTCAATTAACCTTGACCCCCTTCACTCAATTAACCTTGACCCCCTTCACTCAATTAACCTTGACCCCTTCACTCAATTAACCTTGACCCCCTTCACTCAATTAACCTTGACCCCTTCACTCAATTAACCTTGACCCCTTCACTCAATTAACCTTGACCCCTTCACTCAATTAACCTTGACCCCCTTCACTCAATTAACCTTGACCCCTTCACTCAATTAACCTTGACCCCTTCACTCAATTAACCTTGACCCCTTCACTCAATTAACCTTGACCCCTTCACTCAATTAACCTTGACCCCTTCACTCAATTAACCTTGACCCCTTCACTCAATTAACCTTGACCCCTTCACTCAATTAACCTTGACCCCTTCACTCAATTAACCTTGACCCCCTTCACTCAATTAACCTTGACCCCTTCACTCAATTAACCTTGACCCCTTCACAATTAACCTTGACCCCCTTCACTCAATTAACCTTGACCCCCTTCACTCAATTCAGCTTGGGGACCAAGGCAATTTTTCACACTTTTAAATACCAATAATTATTTTGCGTAAAAATGATTAAAAAGACTGAAAAACAACTTATTTTACACTTTTTGTGCATAAAGTTATTGGTATTGACAAATGTAAAAAAAATTTTTGCCTTGGTCCCCCAAGCTGAATTGAGTGAAGGGGGTCAAGGTTAATTGAGTGAAGGTAAGTGCTCCATGAAAACGTTTACAAAATTTTCACAGAAATCAGTCGTGATAATGATAATTTACATATTTTATGAGCAAATCATGGCTCATTTGAAAGCCCTTAGTGTAAGCAATAATCTAGTCATAAATAAGCCAAACCCAACAAGGAAAAAACCAGATGAGGCGTACGAAACAAAAAGACTCTAAAAAGGTTAAAAATGACACTTTAATAAAAATTCATTTGGCGCCAAATTTTCCTAATGTACAGGGTGGCCCAAGTATTTTTCCCTTTTTGAAATGGCTGTAACTTGGTTATTTGCCAACATTTGAACGAGATCTTTTTTTTATCATGTAGAGGAGATCGGGCAATTTCATTTGATACTAAATGTCTATGTTTGTGCTAAAAAATTTGTTTGCATTATTGCTTTTTAGAAAATGGCCTCCATATTCACCAGACCTCACGCCGTGCGACTTCTTCCTTTGGAGCTGGATCAAGAGCAGGGTCTACAGAGAGCCAATTGAAGACATTAATGAGCTAATCGGAAGAATAGAGATAGCCTTTGAAGAACTACCGCAAGAAATGATGAATAATTGTATCACTGCTTATCCTCTCCGTTTGAACCGTTCTATTGCTGTTGGTGGTAGAAGTGTGGAAGAAACCTTTGCAAATTGAATGTTCTTGTCATTGCGGTGTATGAATTATCAATAAAAAAAATTGTTGCAAATTTGGTATCAAATGAAATTGCCCGATCTCCTCTACATGATAAAAAAAAAGATCTCGTTCAAATGATGGCAAATAACCAAGTTACAGCCATTTCAAAAAGGGAAAAATACTTGAACCACCCTGTACTGTGATTCAAATTTTCAAACTCCATGGGGCCGTGGAGTGGTCAACTTTCAAAAAATAGTTATAAAATTTACATAAAAAACACAATGCCACAAAAAGTTGTTTTGAAAAAAACGCGCGAACTTTCCGGACACCCTAATATCTTGTAAGCTCTGGCAATATCAAACAACTTTGGGCTAGTCGAAGGTTTAAAATTTTCACGTTGTTGTAAATGCAACCAAACAAATAATTCAAAAAATATTTTCGGAGTAATTTAGCGGTCCACCGCGAATCCAAATAGCCAAAACTGCAGTGGCCGTAAACGGAAATGGCCTTTTAAAAATGTTGCAAAATTTTTGCTGAATAATTTCTCCCAAACTATTGGGTATTAACATAAGTTCCAGGAACGCTGGTATGACTGTTTTGGTACAATTTTTAAAATCTAATATTTATGACTAATAATATTTTGTTTATAAATTGATGTTCCCCCCATCAAAATAAAGAAAATTGCAAAAAAATGCATTTTTTTGCCTTGGTCCCCTGTGGTCATTTTTCACCCATTAAAATTTAATTTACCAGAAATAGCAAGTCCAGAATTCTGACATCGGATCCGTGATCAGCGTACTCGATTTGCTTACAGAACTACTCTTAAAATTTTAAATTGACTGTCATATTTTAAACAAGCCGAACAGGCGCCTTAACAGGCGCCAAAATAAACTAAAAATGAAAAAAAAATTTGGGGTCACAGGTTCGAAGACCCCCTTGAGCATACCTGGTTTTTCCCACTTTTCTGGCAAAACTCAAAATTTTAAGCATCACATGTCAATTCTGATAGCATTAGCGTTCTCAGCGACCCCGATTTACCCTTAGATATGATGAGAACAAAATATAATACAATCGGGAAGTGGATTAAAAAGCGTGACACGAAAAAAGCGTGATCCGCCGACAAAAATACTATATGTAGATTCAATTCGAGACAATAAACATTCCAAAAAGGCGTGCCGCCTGGCGTGCCGGCACGTATGCTGTTTGGGGCCGACTGTAATTTTTTTGACTGTTGTTGTATGAGTGTGAATATTAAATTGTGTGTAAATAAAGATTGTTAATAATATCTTTAGTCTCAAATGAAATAAAAAATCAAAAAAATGATGGTAGGCCCCAAACAGCTGATACGTAAGGTGTTGTCCGAAGGAAGAAAGGGTGGTGAGATTGTTAGGGGAAGGGCTTCGCCTAACAATCTCACCACCTTTTCTCCCACCGGCCGGAGTCAGTCTTGGGCTTAGGAAACCCAGCTTCAGGCTGGCTGTGCCGTTCTATTTTTCAACCCCCAAAAATTTTTTTGACTTTACGTTAAAAATGCAATAAAACATAGTTGCCACCCCTAGTTTTGGCCTCGACCCCTGCCGTTCAAATAGAGAGTGCCATTCTATTAGGGAGAACACGGTAGTTTAGTGTTTGAAATGGTCACAGATGGCAAGTAGAGCACAACGGTCTAATTTTTTAAATTCTGCAGCTTTACTTTTAGTCCCTTACATTTCGGTCCGTTCTCTTACCATGCGCAAAAGATCTCAACGACCTTAATGACAAAGATATTAGAAAATTCCAGAGTAAAAAACAAAGAGTAAAACAAACAATTATAAGCTTTTAGAGCCTATACAGACACCCTTCCTTGCTTCAGAAAAAAACTGCATTCCTGTGGCAGTGAACCTCAATGGCAGATCTTCAGACAAGTGAACAGAGCTTTGCAATTCTTTTGTCCTAATTCCAGCAGCAAAACAGAAAGAACGGAACTAAACTCTCGAAAATTACTAAAATATCGTGGATGTCTAGCCACCGTTCTGAGCTCTGGACAGCCAATCCACCAACAAACTCTAGAAAAAAATCCAAACAAAACATTTGTCCCCTCCTGCAGTTCTGATGAGAAAGTAGCCTTGAAGAATGCAACATTAGCGGAGAAGCAGCAAGAAAAGTTAGTGAAGTGCCGAGAAGAATGTGCAAGCAACAACCACACTTTTGTGTGCAGACTCAAACTGTGGCTCAGTCAACAAAACCTATGCACTCTTGCGAAGATCGCAGAGAACTGTGGTCCAGATGCTTCACTATTCTACACAACCCTGCAGCAATCCATCTTTGAACCTAATTTCCCATTTATCTGTGTGGCTCATCTAGACACAAAGATAAATCCCCTTTCAACTAAACCAAGCAAAATCTCCATCGTAAGTGTTTCAAAGTGGTTATTCCAGGCAAGAGAATCTACAATTTTTCATGTGAACAATGATAATTAAAACAAAACAATAACAATAATTAAATCAAAACAATTTTAGATGGTCAAAAAATCTCCTCGCCGCAAGCCCAAAATGAATCATGCCCAGCTCACTAATATCCAAAAGTATCATGCCAGCAAATTCAGCAAATCGAAAAATACGCCGATTCAAAAGCCTGAGCAAGACTTACACCTCAAACCCCAACTAAAGCACACTAGTCCAGGAGAAAGTGAATTTTGGGTTGTCGAGCCACTGAAATCAAGCACGTATAAACCATATCCCACTACTAAATTGGTTGGAAGAGTGTTATTTGGCAGTGCATTAATCAAAGGAAAAGAAAAGAGTGATGGTAGGAGAAAGCCGAGTGTTGCATCTACTTCAGTGCCACCCACATCCACTGCAATCCCCCTCATCCAATTACTTTACAAGGCATTCCCATTCGTGCTGCCGAAAGTGTCTGCCAACTTAAACTCGGCTCTTTTGCTCCTTCCCACTAGTCAACAACCTGCTTTTGATACAACGAATGTTAGTGATCAGCTGCTGAGGGCTTCCCAGCTCAATTCAGCTCAATTCTTTGAAGGTATTATTATTATAATTTATTGCTTGGTTAATTATTGAGTAGTTGCTTAAATTGCAGTGGACCATTCTACGCCGTCTTGGAATCTTTCTGACTTCAGTATTCTCAATAAAATGTTGCAGTGGAGCAATATTACAGGCAGCACTAAAGTCTGGCACATACCCCACAATAAACATTAATTTGGCTTAAATTGTTTTCAACTAATTTATTTGAAAAGAGTTGATAAAATTAGTTTTACTAGTAAAGTGTTCTTGTGCAAACTAAAGCTCATCCCAGATCAAGTTACTGCGTGTGCAAAGCACGTGCAGATAAAAATCAAAATTTGACACTATCTAATATATATCCAGTAGTTTGATAAGATACAATGGGAAGCAAAGTAATTATTTTTAATTAGTATTGCAGTTATGGGATAGTTAAATAATTTGACTTATATGTTGTCAATTTTCCGAGTTTTTTATTTTACTTATTAAAATATTTATTAATTCGCAAAATCATTGTTTATTTTTAAGATAACTTTTTGTTACTAATTACGCATAAATTTAAGCTTGCTTTACGAAATTTTTTGCCAAAATGATTTGTAAATCTTAAAAATAAGAAAATTAAAACCTTCTGATCTGTAAAAATTATTTTTTGCATATTTTTTAAGCAAGTAAGCACGAAAAGACTGAAAAATTTGGTTCTTACTTCCTGAATATTTGTTAGAATTTCATGATTACAACTTACAAGGGGTCTCTCACTAACTGTGAATCTCTATATTTTTATTTTTTCTTAAAAATTTTCAATGTTTTTCGATGCGCTAAAAGGCACGCGTACAGCCATGCCTAGGTTTGAACACAAAAATGGTATTATTTGAATGCCTTGGCTTCTTTTTGTTCTTTTTGTCAGAAATACAGCTTAGGAGATCCTTAGGAGCTTAGTATATCCGACGCCTTCAAAACAAGACAAAATGTGAGAAAAAAAATGTAAGAAAAAGAGAAAATTAAAGCAAAGGGGTTTACAGTTAGTGAGGGTCCATTGTCAAATAAATTTCATTGATAAAATCATTCAGTCAGCCTAGTTATACCACTTCCTTCAAACTAATCTTGCTTTTTAGAAAACAGTCTTCTACTCAAAACTTGAAGCAACTATGTCTGGTCGTGGCAAAGGAGGAAAGGGATTAGGCAAAGGAGGAGCCAAGCGTCATCGCAAGGTTTTTTGAGTTATATTTCTGGCTTTTTTATTTATAACGTTATAAGTTTTTTAGGTCCTGCGAGACAACATCCAGGGCATTACTAAGCCGGCGATCCGTCGTTTGGCTCGACGTGGTGGAGTCAAGCGTATCTCTGGCCTGATCTATGAGGAAACGCGTAGCGTGCTCAAGGGATTTCTGGAGAATGTGATCCGTGACGCTGTTACCTACACGGAGCATGCCAAACGAAAGACTGTGACTGCCATGGATGTGGTCTACGCTCTCAAGCGCCAAGGACGAACTCTATATGGTTTTGGTGGTTGAACACCTGCTTTCGTAGTTTTCGATATAAAATTTCATTACTGCTCTCCCAGTGGCACTTTAAGTGCCAATTACTTCTGATTTTCGTTTACAATAAACATTTTTCTTTGTCGTTGCACTTTAATTTTTAAACTTTGGAATTGTGAGACATTTATATAAAATTTGATCTCGATATTTCTTACAGCTATTTGAGGGATTGTTTAAGAATCCTTTCAGACAGAATGTAAAATCGTATAGGGGAACTTGTACGAGTAATGCTGTGCCATCATAGGAACTAAGTTTTTCATCGATAAGAATATTTTCAAGAATATTCTTGGTAATAATTCATTTTTTGATAGAAAATCTTATATCAACTATTCAGTAAAAATTCAACCAGAATCACTTTTAAAGACGTCAGATTCATGTTCAGAAGTGTCAATTTCTTTGTTTTCTTCAGTTTCAATCGGTTTTTCAGTGAGTTTCACTATTGGCTGTTCTTGATACAGCTGACCATCAGACTGTAATCGAAAACTAAGAAACTGTACTACTTATCACGAATTTCCCCCTTTTTATCAAAGCCTCTAAAATATTTTCACCCGAAAGCTGTATTCTGAATAAAGAAAAGATAATATTGAGCGATAAGTCAAGAGTTGTGCTACGTGAATGCAAAAACTGGTTTCTTGCACCACAACAAAACAAAAAATTGACGAGAAATAAAAGAAAAATTGTTCGTGTCATTTTGCGTTATCCCTGCTAGCATAAAAATATGTGTCGAAAATCACCTTATATAATATGAAAGACTTGATATTTTTTCTCTTCAAATCTAAAAAATGGTTTTATTGGCTTGGTTGATTGAAAGAGCGCAGAAAAAAAATAAATAATCATATAATTCTGTACAGGAGCATAGTTATTGTATCATATTCTCTGGTCAGATTTCCAACAAATAGCGCCAGTTTTTTTCAAATGTCAGATTTACAATAACAGTTGCAAGAACTTCTACAAGATGTCCAATAAAAACTGTACACATCCGACCCAAAACTTAATTTACCAATTCTTTAAGTTTTAATCCTTGGAACTTTGTGAATTTTTGTGTAAAGATGTGTCAAAGCTTGTCATTTCGAAGCGTCTTTTCAAAATTTTCTGTGCCTTCGGTGGTTTTCCTTCGAAATCAAAGCTTCACTTCGACAACCCTAACGGCATGTCAAATAATTTTAATTTTTTTACAAATACTCTTACATAAATACACCCCCATAGTTCAATTCTAAAAAATCATCAACCATTGTTTGCAATTATATTTGATCTGTTATTTTGCACAAATCCCTTTCCTTCGTCCATCCAGAAAAATATCTAGATTCTTAAAGCACTTTCACTTTTCTTTCAAAGTCACTTTTTCTCTGCTCTCCACTTCTAATCAAAAATTATGATGATTTCTCCTAGTGATTCCATCTGATCGCCAGCAGTCAACAGCGACGAGAGAGAAAGCGCTAAAGAACACTACAACTCCCAGCATAATTAAATGGCAGAGAAGGGGTGACCAGGAGAATCCAGACAACAACGAAGACGGCTTCTCCTCCACTTACAAATTAGCCATTGCTCCGCGCATAAAAAATGGGAAAAGCAATCCCCCTCCTCCACTCCCTGCACTCCAAGTAGCCAACTATCGGCGGCGACGACAATGACTCTCTGCATTCATGTTCCATTTTCTGAGCGAAGAAAATTAAAAGCTGAACACACTCACAGACACTTTCCCCCCTTATCCAAAGCCCTGAGGGAAGAAAAGGGAGAGCTGGTCAGCAGCAGCAGCGACCAGCTAAAAAAAGTGTTGCGTATGTGATGGACGTCAAGCTTGGATGGTAGTTGCGTGGAAGCTTTCTCTGTTGGGAGGGCAGAGGGATTAACTGTGTTGCTGGGGCTGCTGCTTTCCCTGCTGTCACGGTCAACTGCATTTCACTTTCTTGCAACCTCCACCTTGAATACAACAACAACTCTTTTCTTTGATCCGAGTGGAATTTATTTGGTTTTGTGTGTGGCTTGTTTGCCACCCCACATGTTTTCTGATGATGTAGTATTCCCTTTGCCTGAAGCTGCTGTGTAGGGTCATGTTATTATTGTGCATGTATGTCAAGTTCATCAATATATTTGCTCAGATTTTTGGTAGAAAAAATACTAACCCTTTTTGGGCGGAATTGACTTGGGCGTGGACGTATCCAGTGGGGCTAAGCAGACTTTAGTCCCACCTTGAATTTTTTTTGGAAAACTTGTAGATTAAAAAAAGTGTAAAAGTCGAAAACGGTGTAGGTAAAATGAGCTCAGGAGGGGCTTTAGCCCTCCCTTGAAAAAAATTCTGGCTTGGTGAGCCTATAATCAAAATTATGCGCACAAACCGTTATTTTCTTTATTGAATACACTTTTATGGAATGCACTTCTAATTGTCTACTATTACCTCTATAATTTCTTCAATAGGCATGCCCGTGTGCGACACAAAAAAGAGGGAACCACTAGTGCTTTTCTCTCATAAAATTATCTTTTAAGCATTCTGTCAGACCTGTCAAAAGTTTTTCGCATAGATTTAAAAAATTATCTGACGTCATCAATACCAGATTCAATGAAAAAGTCAAAAACGGAACGATTCACAAAAAAATTGGTAGTCCTGCCTTTTTCGCAGTGTTGGGGATGCGTCTTCAAGATGATCTTCAGTTGAAATTTTTGAGTTTTTGTACCATGGATGTCGAAAAAATTAGAATATTTTGGAATCTGATTGCTTAATAGAATCGAGTTTATCGCCAATAAACCAGTACCTGATAAAACGGCACACCCAATAAACCGCCCATTGTTCCAAATAAATTTTAATTTGATGATGCATTAATGACGTACAGTCCAGGGGTGGGCAAATATCAGATCAGATCGCCAAAGATCAGATCGATCTGATCTGATCTTTTGCCCACCCCTGGTACAGTCTAGTCTCGTTTATCCGACACCCCTCAAGTTCGTTCCCACCTAGGGTCCGACACTTTTTTAAGCCAATTTTTAAAATGTTTTTCCAGTTGTCTTTGGTTGTTTTAGTCCGAAATATCGCAAGGATTCTGATTTTGCCGATCGTTTTTCCCAAATCCTTTAACGTTGCCATAAAGACCCACGGCTCTCGTTTATTCGACACCTGATTTTTAAAAAGAGGTGTCGGATAAACGAGACTAGACTGTATTAATGCGTATTTCTAAAATGCAACTTAGGCGCTAGCGACTCATGTTGCGTTGAAAACAAAACTTGTGCATAATTAAAGGTTGGATTAGAAACATCTGTATCATAATTAAAATGAGGCATTACCGAAAACACTTTTTCGGCTTTTTTCGATAGTACTGCTTTATATGGCGCCTAAATTTTCAGTGTATATTCAAAAAAAATTTGCAATTCTGACATTGATGTTGCTAATGGAACTTTTGATTATGCACAAGCACGCATTACATCACGACACTGGGTTGTCAACAAAATATGGATCCGAAACTAGATTTAAAAAATATATAAGGTACATTTGTCTCTTTTCGGGAGAAGCTTTGTTAGAAGAAATACGGTAATATAAAAAAACACTCATAAATACAATTTCGACATGATGTTTCTCCTTTTTGGTACATTGCAAATAAAAAATTGGACCCGTATGTTTGTATGAATCAGATCCATAGCAGGTTTTTTTTTGTAAAAAGATCTCTTTGGTAACTTCAATATTCCCTAATGTTTGTGTGCCATTTTATTATAGACGCGTGGACAAAATTAAAAATTGCTTTCTTATCACTTCTCATTGAGAAGTGTGGGTGGTGGGTTTGTTTTTGTTGCTGCTCTTTTTTAAACTTCATTTTCCCAACAAATAAATTAAGCTCATCTTTTCGCAAATCATTCATTTCTTTACAAGATACAAAAAACCATCGCAGTTTTGCAGAGTCTAATTAAACCATTAGCCAGATGAGCAGTGAAGCCCCTATAGTCTCCACCAGCTACAACCACATCAACTATGAGGAGCAGGAAGATATGTATGATGCCTTCCTAGGTAGTGGCACTTCCATAAAGCTGGAGGAGAATATTGCAGGATGCTATGGTGGTGATAGTGGTCTGATATATGAGAATTGCTGCATGGACGACTTCGAATCCTACTCTTCTTCTATTGCAGAGTCCACTAATAAAAACATTAAGCTGGAGATGAACGTCGATTCTAATCAAAGTGGGTGACCGAACTTGTTGTTAAATTAAAGAATAATTAGATTGGGTATTCAAACTACCTGAATATGTGGCTATGATCACATTTTTCAACGGTAAAAAGATTTTTTTTTCACTTTTTGACACATAACACATATCGTTTTAAACTACAGGGAGCCCAAATTTTTTGAACTATTAATTTCTGTTCATAACTTTTTAAAATCATGGTAAGATGTTTTTATTCAAAAGTGGAGAAAGTAGGAATTTGTTTTACATCTCACTCATTATTCTACGATAAAAACTTTGCTAGTAGATGGTCAGTTGAAGATTTCGTTAATTTTAATAAAAATGGCCGAAGATTGGAAAAAATAACAAAAGAGAATATACCAAACGTCAGAGCGAAAGGGTGACAGCAAGAAGGAAAAAAGTCAGAACTTTTTAATCGAAGCCTGCAGTTTTGGCCTTATATATTTTCTGTTCTGATTTTCAGCCTTTGGTTTATATGTGGCAGCAAACCATAACAAAGATCCAGTATACTCTCGATTATCCGACGCCCCTGGGGACCGCTCTACGGTGTCGGATAAACGAGATATCGACGTCAGTTGACCAAGAATAAGCCAATCTTAGCCAAATGAAGTACAGGATGGGTCAAGAATTTCTGACATTTTTAAACAGCCATAACTTTTTTCATAGGCCGAATTCCGAAATTCTGTAAACGCAGATCAACTCAGTTTGAGCTCCGGTTTTGTTTGATATATGTTGTCAAAAACATGATTTTTTCTTGGTCCCCCTGTGGTTTGGGTCCTGGACTGTAAATGTCCTCTGGATGGGCAAAGGCCAAATAACAGGGGGACCAAGCGAAAATCGTGTTTTTGACATTGCATACCAAACGAAACCAGAGCTCAAACTGAGTTGATCTGCGTTTACAGAAGTTCGGAATTCGGCCTATGAAAAAAGTTATGGCTGTTTAAAAGTGTCGAAAATTTTTGGACCACCCTGTATATTAAGGATATCGGATAACCGAGAGTACACTGTATTTCTGTTTCCCAAAAATGTCACTATTCAGGGGATTTTATTTGTTTGTATGCAGGCTAACTCCAATTATTGCTTTAGGAACACCAGAAAACCATGGATCTTTGCAAAGCACATCAAGCAACTCTTCTTCCTCAGACGCAGCTCAGGTGGATATTTACAGAGGTGGGCCTATTTGTAGCATGAAAGTTTTGCAATTTTTCGATCAATTTTTTGTAGATTTGATCCTTCGACATTTAATTCAAGATATCACCAGCACTTGTGCTAAACTCGACTTACCTACAGGTTGCTCTAATTTTTAACATTCAAAAATTTGGAATTTTTTTATTAGGCTTTCCAAAAATATCAACTCGAATAAAAACGAGTTATTTTTATATAACTTCTCATGACTAAATTTGTTTCTGAAAAGTGAAACCGGCTAATTCTAAATATTTTTAATAAACTTAGACCGGAAAAAATACTTCTTTATTCACCCTGCAAAAATTTTGCAGATCCAAACTTGTGGACTTCACTTGATTGCAGCAAATGGGTGGCAGAGATGTAAATTTTTATTTTTCATAGTTTATGCTGAAACTTTTCTTTTATCCAATAAATGTTATTATTGGATTAATTTAGGTGCCTACAATTCCAATTGCCAGTTCCACAACTGCAGCAGCAGTTGCAGGGAGGAGGTCCTGCCCTGCTGGGCATGACCGTCGAAGATTTTTGCTGTTGTGTGCCAGACGGAGGCGACACTCTCCATGCCCAACTGCAGCTATGGAAAACAGGTAAACTTAATTTCACTCAGTAATGAAGGCCAATTTTCGGATATTTTTTTATTTAAAAATTCTCATTTTACCACTTTGCAATTATAAACCACTTCAAAGATATAAACCAAATTTCACACCAACAAAATGGTTGGGTTAAATTTGCTGGCTTGTCCTTTGCGTGTGTATGGCATTTGGGGGATGGTAAAGTGTTCTCATGTTTGCATTTTTGTTCCTATAATTATTATTATCATAACAGTTGGCACACTTTTTTACAAGGAGGGTGAGAAGAAAAGGTTATATTTTTCTGAATGGTTGTTGTTGATAAGCACTAAATTAGTAAGCAAATTAATTATGAACAAATTCACATGTACTACCCACGCCTTTGATAAAAGCAGCAAATATCAAAGTCACAAAGAGGTTTGGCTGTTGTACAAGCTCGGAGGGTTGGTACTCTCTGTGTTTTCTGACCTAATACTTATTTCATATTTCCCTCCATGACTTCCCTGATTTTCATTTGGAAGATTTGTCCCGAAAATATACTTCTGCTCAATATGACCTTTGCTGATTATGTGAAAGAGACAAATGTGCAAGTCGCGAGTTTGCAAAATTTTAGAAAAATTTGCGTTTTTAACAAATGTTGCATCAGGCTATATATACCCTCAGCACTCACTTATACCAGACCCTCAGCCAACGAAAAGCACCCGAGGCTAAGACATTAGATTAATTTGTAAAACTTTATGTTACTTTATAGCCTTCGAGTCGTACAATGGAATGAAGGCAACTACAGGCACCAACCTTTTATACAACAACCAACATCAAAATTTGGACAACAACAACCATCAATTTGTGTGCAATCCACCAAGTGTGCATAATCAATTGCAGACCACAAGGAATATTGCTGCTTCATCTTCTTCAATGTGCCTCACTGGATGGGTGAGCTAGTTGTTGATATATATAACCCACAGTCAACATAACATAAAGTCCAGCCCTATATAACGCCCAATTGGTTGGGCTAACGTGAAAAAAATTCTGCTCTGAGCTAGTCTTAAGAGGGGACGTTATATAAAGCTTGTGACTTCACTGTATTGTACAAATTATCAGCCAGCTGCAATGCTCTCTGATAATTAATTTTTAGAAGTAAATAATGTAGCAGTCATTATAGATAACCCCACCTTCCCCGTGCACCACTCAGAGATACACTTCCAACACTTTTGCTCCTACACTCTCTTCCTACTATTCCACTAACTTAGGTCAGTTTATTGCCTTAACACGCCAAAGCCTGACTGTGAGACCGGTTGGTTCTGGTGCAGAATTTCATGGAGAATTCGAATCTGCAAATCGTTTTTCAAAAAAGCCGGTTTAGCTCGATAGTTCAACCAATTTCTGAATGGCGTCAAATGGGACGCGGGTATGTTTAGAAAACATGGTGTGACAAATCGATAAATTTATCGATTTCGATAAGATTATTTTTCGGCTGTTTGTTCAAAAAAGTTTACAAAATGTTTGCAGATTTTGGTAAATTTTTGTAAATTCGTGTGGAGGAACGATTCTGTTATACGATTTTGCAAAAGTTTACCAAAATCTGCAAACATCTTGTAGATTTTTTTAGAACAAACAGCCGAGAAATAATTTTATCGAAATCGATAAAATTGGATTTGTGACACCATGTTAGAAAATCAGCTGGTATCAATGTTTCCAGAATGAGAAGATTTTCTCACTGAAAAATAGTTAACTTCAAAATTTTCACTGAAAAAATAAGTTACCGTATATTAACTCCCCAAAAATGGCCATAACTCTAAAATCCTAGACAAAAAAACGAGGGATGTGGAGTTATTAGAGGGTGGGGAGTTAATAGAGTAAATACGGTAACTATTTTTTCAGTGAAAAAGCTGAAAATGAAAATGCCTTTTATGGTCTTTTATGAACAATATGTTTCCGACCAGTATGAGCCAGACGTAAAATTATAAGTTAGCTCGGGCTCATATTGGTCAGACAAGGGACCACAGGCGCCTATCGGCGCCTCTATAGTATTTCGAAATTTCAATGAGGGGCTATGACTTTATTCATAAAAATAGGTATATCTTTACATACTTTTTTCCCAGATAAAATACCCAGCAAAAATTACACAAATTTTTCGTTTTCCGCACCACAAAGTTTGTTGGTCGTCTCTGACCCCCAAATATCCAGGTTTGTATAGGCAACCTTATACTCAAAAGAAAGCTGAGACGCTGTAGATGTGCACCTACTTTACATAATTAAAAATGGTTATAAAAAAGTAGGGTAACAAACCCTCGGAAGTTGAAAAAGTTTTGAAAAATCAAAAAATTTGGCCAATTTCAAAGTTTGTTGGTCGTCTAAGCCCCATAAATATACATGTTTGTATTGGCAACCATATACTCAAAAGAAAGAGGATACGCTGTAGTTGTGCACCTACTTTACAGAAAAACAATTGCGAGGAAAAAGTTGGGAGAAAAGTACAAAAGAAACAAAAAACGTGACGGAACCTCATAGTCCAAATACTGTATAAAGATTTCAGGATTTTGCCAGAAATAGACCACAAAAGGCATTCTCATTTTCAGCTTTCTCACTGAAAAAATAGTTAACTTATTTTTTCAGTGAAAAAATCTTTTCATTTTGGAAACACTGCCGGGTACTCGAATATTTCATATACACATGCATGACTTCCATAGCTCGTTAAAAAGCGCCGAAAATCAGCTTTCTAATGACATATTGTTCGAAAGCTTATGATAACTAAATGTAAAATATTTGTTCAAAAAATACAATTGTTTCATATTTCCAAAACGGTTTTTTACTTAAATAGGCAAAATAAGGTGAGATACAGCTGTCTAATCAGCAACCCTACCTACTATTTAAAAGAGCAATCAAAACTGCACCACACAATGCTTCAAAGTATGAAAAAACAAAGTCTTTAAAGTGTTTAGCGACCTTTAAAAAAATTAACAAATATCTGAAAAAGAATTAAACAAAAAAACTTTTTCATTGCTAGACTAACTGGAAATTCTGACACCGGATTCGTGTTGAGCATGATCGATTTGCTTATAGAACTGCTCTTAAAAATTAAAAGTCATCGTCAAAATTGGAATTCATCACAAGACAAAACACATTTAAACTTGGCAAAAATTCGATATTTGAATAATTATTGTCTCGCGAGGAATTCGAATTTTGATGATGACTTTTAATTTTTAAAAGCAGTTCTATAAGAAAATCGATCATGCCGAAAACGAATCCTGTATCAGAATTTCAGGTTAGTCTAAGCAATAAAAAAGGTTTTTGTCAAAATACTTTTTCAGATATTTGTTAACTTTTTTAAAACGGTTGCTAAACCCTCTAAATACTTTGTTTTGTTATTCCTTGAAGAATTTTTTGGTGAAGAATTAATCGCTCTTTCAATGGTATGTAGAGTTTGCTGAATAGACAGCTGTATCCCACTTAATTTCACACATTTAAGTCAAGAAAACCGTTTTAGAAAAATAATGACACGATTGTTTCTTTGGAACAAATATTTCACATTTAGTTATCATAAACCCCTGAACAACATGTGATTAGAAAGTTAATTTCCAGCGCTTTCCAACGAGCCATGGAAGTCATGCATGTGTATATAAAATATTCGAACACCAGCTGATTTTCTAAACATACCCGCGTCCCATTTGACGCCATTTTGAAAAACGATTTGCATATTCGCATTCTCCATAAAATTCTGCACCAGAACCAACCGGTTTCACAGTCAGGCCTTGAAGTGTTAAGGGGGAGGGAAAACTTTATATACGCATCGACCTAGGGTCGACCGTTGTTTGTTGGATAGCCAAGAGTGTGAGGATCATTTTGACGCCAAACTTGTAAATAAAAGGAGAAAAAAAATAAGGTGTGCAGCTAAGCGAGTGGTAGTAGAACCTGTGTAATGGGCGATGTATGTATAAAGTTTCCCCTACCCCCTATTAAATCTTAAATCCTATTAATTTCTCAAATCCAAGGCACCCAGATATTTTTTTCAAAAATAAGGGTATTTGCTCAACATAAGGACATTTGAGGGTATTTTACCAAAAATATGCTGCATTATACGGTGCTTATTGCTCTTTTGCTCTTAAAAAATAAGATTTTGACTTAAAATCAAGGCTCAATTATAAAAAAATAAGATTTGGAATTCCAAAATAAGGAAAAATTTTATAAATAAGGACGTCTGGGAGCCCTGCTCAAATTCTATTAAACCTCATAAGGCAGCGAGCCTTGAGGGTCGGTGCCTTGTTTAGTTTTTTTACACTAGCGCAAAACTCAGTGCTCTTACAACTCTTACTAAAACAGTAAAAAGCCCGCAAAATATTTATTTTTGTTTTAAAATTTCATTTGATTTAGGGAATTCGTATGGGTTCTTGCAACCTCACTCCCTAGCAGCCACAAGTACTCGCAACTCCTCCTCTAGTTGCTGTTCCTCTTCGTTGAGTAGCAGCAGTCATGCACTGCAACGTGTATTGCCAAGTCCTAGTGAATCAGACATGTCTTCCTCCAATTCTTCTTGTGTCAGTGCCCAGGACTGTGAGTTTTGTATTTAAAGTTTAAATGTACAACGATTTAATTTTAAACGTTGTACAATGACTGTACTATTTTTGGCACGGTTTAACGATTTAGACCTGAAAAATTATGCTCGATACAACCATTTACCAATTATTATTCTCCAGGCTGGTCCGAAAATTTGCAAGGATTTCAATTTTGCCAGCTTATTTATAAATAATTTTTTTTAAATGACAAGATCCTTTCATAAAGACCTGAGGCGCTTCGGTAGGTTCGACGACCAACTTTAAAGATGGAGATAAAAAAATTGTGGGGCTAATTGCACTTTGGTATTCCAATGGAATTTTAGTAATCCAAATGGTATTTTTTTCGGAGTCATGTCTAAGGTAAGTGAGTGCGCGCATCCTAAACTCTCCCCGATTTGGCGTAGGACCGTCCTTCGGGGGTGCAAGGGGCTTGGTGGCTTGTAGTTGAGATGCGCACACACACACCTTAGACACAAATCACTCGAAAGTGACTCTGGATGCATCAAAAAAACATGCATACCAGAATTTCTATACGCCGTAGGCCCCAGTTAACAAAACTATGTTCAACATCTTCTTGTTAGTGTGTCCTCCATAATTAGTGGCCCCTCTTTTGTCCCTTACCATCCCAATACAGCCCTTTACCACTCTAAAAATACTTCAGACCAATAATTTCGACAACATTACGTCAATTTTTTTTAAATATGAGTAACATCACAATAAACCTTGTTTCATTGGACTACTAAAGTGCAATAGTACCAAATTGTGTATTTATAAAGATTCCTTAAAACATTTATCCAACTAGCTGATTTATGTAATAAAAAAATATGACTTTTTTATTATAAATATTCCATAATTTTTTTTAGTAGTCTGTTATCAATAATTTTCCAAATTACAGTGACGGATGACGAATACTGCAATGATATTCAGTTCTTCTCGCCTCCCTCTATGAAACGACCGTTCCCTGGACATCCCACTCCCAACTTTGCCACGCTTCAACAGCCTCCGAGTCAGCAGCAGCAAGCACTGCACCAGCAATCAGCAGTCCAGTCCAGCAATGACCCAATTACCAAAAAACTACCCTCTAAACCAATCGGAGGCCCCTATCTCAGAAGTGGATACGGGGGCAGTTCTGGCACCGTGCACTTGTGGCACTTCATCAGAGAACTGCTGGACCAACCCAAACAATACAGTTCATGTGTTCGCTGGGTGGATAGGCAAGAAGGTAGGTGCTTTTACACTTTTACTAGTTATGGAAATATTACTTTGCTATTTTACAAACTTTTTTTCTGAAAACGGAAATATTTTTTAAAGAGCAGTACTCAAAGAATGATAAATAAAATTATTTTTGTTGTTAGGTCTGTTCAAGATTGAATCTTCTCACAATTTGGCTCGTTGTTGGGGTCTTCGTAAGAATCGCTCACAGATGAATTACGACAAGTTGTCTAGATCCCTGCGCCAGTATTACAAGAAAGGCATCATCCAGAAACCGGAGAAAAAGCAGCGATTGGTGGGTACCTTTTAAATTTAAAAAGATTACCGTATAACCTCTTTTAATCCCCCGGGGGGATTATTTTTCAACCCTCCCAAAATCGGAAAAATTTTGGGTCGATCTCAAGATTTTCGGGTGAAAATCCAAAATCGAAAAAGCGGAACCGGTAGAGCTCATGGCAGTTAAGAAAACGCAAAAAACAGATTTGTAAAATATTTAGTTTAGGCTGAGATATAGGTCTATAAAGTCAGGGGGGGGATTATTAGAGGGGTGATTAATAGAGGTTATACGGTACTGTATAACCTTTAATAAAGTCCCACACTATAATGGTACGATTTGAAAAGGCAAACAAAAGTGCACCGAAAAACCGCTTTAATTTATAACAAAACAACGTCTTTAGAGGGTTAAGCGACCATTTCAAAAAAATTAACTAATATTTGAAAAAAAGCATTTTGACGGAAAACTTTTTTTCCGCTAAACTAACCCGCAATTCTAACACCGGATTCCTGATTCCTCCCACTAATTTTCTGAAAAATGGCCCCTAACATTTTGAAAAAGCGGGCACTTTTTCACAAAACGCGGGCACTTTTTCCCCAAACGCGGGCATTTTTACGTATCGTCCAAAAAAAAAGCTTTTTGAAAAAATGATACAATTGTTTCTTTAGGCCATATTTCACATTTAGTTATCATAACTATCTGAATAATATGTCATTAGAAAGCTTAGGCTCTGAGATTTCTAAGGAGCTAAAGAAGTCATACAAATGTATAAAAAATGTTTGAGTACCAGGTGATTTTATGAACATACCCAAGTCACATGTGACGCCTAAGCCAAACTACTTTTTTTTGAAAAACAGTTAGCAGATTCGGATTCTCCGTTAAGTTCTGCACCAGAATGTGCCAGTCTTACAGTCAAGGCTTCCCGTGTTAAGAAAAACAGGAGTTTCAGACCACTTGAAGTCGGAAAAGTTATTACAGGGGCAAATCGTCGCGTAGTTAGTTTGAATAGAAGTGAATTTTGGGGGATGGGTTCAAAAGCAACGTGAAGAAAAGTTTCAAGCTGTGCTTTTCCTTTCAACTTATCTGCTTTTTAGGTCTACAAATTTCTACCACCATACAACCTGTGACTGTCTATATTTGATGACCCAAAAGTTAGTGAAGACCAACCAGAAGTGCATGGCTGTTAGTGTGTTGAGTATCATTTGAAATTTTCTTGCTTTTCTTATTGAGCATGTATATTTATTTTTCTCAACTTATTGAAAACGAACAATAGGTTACATTACATTCAAGGGCTAATGCCCAATTTTTTCCTGACAAATGCCCTTAAGGAGCCGAAAGAAGGCGACAAAAAGTTGGAGTTTGGAAGTCAACGGACATTTTTTCGCAATTTTATTGTTTTTAAATTTAAAAAATTAAGCTAAATTTTTGACAGAAGATTCTTAATTCATTTATACAAGGCGAACAATTGATCGAAAAAGGTTAAAGTTGTGTCAAAAGCTAATTTAGAGTTGTAAATCGATTATTTTATTAAAAAACAATGGTTAAATGGGCTTGTTAGTTAAACGGGACCAGGGCCTTAACTTTAACTTTTTCAGGAGGAGGAAGGGGGGGCTACTTTTATCGGTCTAAAGGAAAAATGGTAATGTTAATGTAAAGTGGGTGAGTAATTACTAGAGAGCGGATTTATATGCTTTTGTATATTTTTTAGACGATATACCTTGTACCAATAACACTGTAAAAATGCATTTTAGCTTAGTTTTGAGATGTTTTACGGCGTTTTACACAGCATGTTCTGGCATATTTTCCGCTTTTAGAGCATATTTGCATATCCACCGCATATTTTGACTTTTTGAAGCATGTTTTGACCATATTTTGACTTATTTTTTTGGGTTGCAGTATAAAATGCTCCTTTGCGGACATACTGGATGCCGGAAATTGTCCTTTTTTGTTCTTCTCTAGCGCAATTTTATAAGAAAGCAAGCTACCGTAAAACCTCTAATAGTAGACCCCCCCCTGATTCAAAATCGTGTTTTTGGCATTGTGTTTTAGACCCGCTTTTTCAAAAGTTGTCTTAGGCAAGTTCCCACGCATTTGGTAGCTCACTGGCTACAAAATAGGCTGTAACTTTTATGAAAACAGTTTTCAAAAAGTGGGTCAAAAACACAATGCCACAAAAACGATTTTGAACGAGGGGGGGGGGCTACTATTAGAGGTTTTACGGTAGTTTAAAAGTTTTTTTATAAGAAAATTGATCCAAAAAGGGTATCATATTTTCTGGCGCTAATTTGAACATTTTAAAAACTAGACATTAAAGACATAAACGTTGTAATTTAGTGGGAAAACAAATAATAAGGGATCCTACTTTTTGTGTCGAATCGCCGATTTAACCGTGAAGCTGTGCATCGATTTTAGTTTTTTCACCAGCCTAAAATTTAGCAAAGAATTCGGATTTTTCAATAATCATTTGAATTTTTTTTATTTGAATCTTTTTTTGTAAGTAAAAAAACACTCCGTTAAAAATCTTTAAATAAAATACACTTATGAAAACTGACTCAAAATATAGTCAAAAACTTACTTTTTTTTTGCCAATATTCCCTTCTCTGAAATTCGTGGATTCTTAACATCCCTTTTTCATTTCGAAAATTCAAATTGGCGCATTGGCCCCATATTTTTCAACGAAATCCATGCATTTCATAGTTCATATTTTGCAATTTTTAGGGCATATTTTGCAATTTTTAGGGCATATTTCATGTGCATATTTCACGTTTTTAAGGGCATATAAATCTGCTCCCTAGTAATTACCCTTGTGACTGAAGTTGTGACCCTGGACAGCACTAAAAACAACAGCCAAAAACGGACAACAAAAAATATAGAGCGGTGCACTTTTTCGGTGCTTTTTTAACGTCTCTTCTCCAGATCTAGTTAGGTAAAGTCAGGCGAATTCAGCAATATGAGATGTCAAGGATCTAGTGCTCCGCTTATTAAAGAGAATTTGGATTTCGCCCTTTACAAGCGCCCCTTCCACGCAGACATCATCAGGACCTTTATTCAGTACAGCCACGTCACACAGACAAACACATGTACACACATCCCACAGAGAATTACTATGAGCCACGCAGGCCTTTCCTTCATCTTGAGCATTCATCGGTCCCGCGTCCACTTCGGCAGACAGGCGGTTCAACTTGCTTCCATCCATCAGCTTCGAGCATTCTTCACACTCAGAGCTAGAGAGCGAGGCCCATTCTTCGAACCCAGAGGTTTCCAGTTCCACAGGCAGACACTTACAGTTGCTTCGTCCATCCATAAACCCAGAGGCAGGTAGATCTTCACGGGTTGCGGGGATCCAGGCACCAGCCGCGGCAGCACGACCAGGAGAATCCATCGAGACTTCTTCAGAAGCAGCAGGCATGGCAGGAGTACACTATTTTGGGTAGCCCAAAAATGCATTTTTTCAAGGTCTAAGTATCTTTGAGGCCGTGAAAACGATAAAAACGGCGAAAAAAGTGTGGGAAGGACATTTTTCGAAAAAAAACCACTTTCGGTTCCATCTTTTCAGGTTCGAAACAGATGAATAAGTCAATGACAAAAACCATAG
The DNA here is from genome assembly GCA_029231635.1 of Ditylenchus weischeri. Classification (NCBI taxonomy): domain Eukaryota; kingdom Metazoa; phylum Nematoda; class Chromadorea; order Rhabditida; family Anguinidae; genus Ditylenchus; species Ditylenchus weischeri. The sequence goes on from JAMRYI010000210.1 coordinate 99,226, forward strand.
GGGGACCAAGACAAAGAATGACCAAAAACCACAGGGGGGAGGCAAACGAAAATTTTTTTTTCGAAAAATGTCCTTTCCACACTTTTTTCACCGTTTCTATCGTTTTCACGGCCTAAAAAGTACTTTAGACCTTGAAAAAATGCATTTTTGGGCTACTCCAAATAGTGTAACCTGCAACTGCAACTTATTTCGCCCAGAGTCCGATCCAGCAGAGGCTTCCAATCCAAAAAGGACACTCGACGTAGGTCTCCAGCCACTTCCAGGCACCAGCATTGTTTGAGACAGAGCACTTGAGGGCGGGGTCCAACTTCAGCACGTTCACCACTTCCAGTTTCGCGGAATGCATCACAAGAGCTTTTTATCTGAACAAACGGAAATAGGTCTCACGCAGTTTATGTCTCGAAATAAAAAGGAAAAATGCCTGGTTTCCCAACAGCAAATGTAATCTTTTGTTTTAGTTTTCAAAGTTGACGAATTCTTTGCCAATATTGTTGTGCTTTATTCAACTCTCTACATATTAAAAGGATTTTCGTGTTTGGTTTGTGGAAACATATTTTTATCTTAATCCTTTAAATAACTTAATTAGCTTTTCCCCTTCTTGATCTTATATTAATTAAAAAGGTTGTAGTGTGCTTCCTGGTTAATGTCTAGCTGCTTGCCCAATTTATCTGTGATTACCAATGACTTGTTGCCTCTTTCTAGCGTTGCTTACAAAAGGGTGTGCAAATATATATGTATAAGTTGTTGTTGTGTTGCGCAAATGCTTTTATTGTGCAATATTAAATATTTCGAAAATTTAGATTGTTATTATTAATATTTTCAAATGTCTAATAATAAACTTTTTATTTTGATTGTTTTGCCAGTGTATCCACTCACATACAAGAGAACATGAAAACAATAACATCAGCCTTTATCAGTACACAAATCATTCTCTTATTTACAGACCAATCAAACAGCTTATAGAAATCTAATCATAATTTTTCCTACAACAGAACAAATATAAAAATGTCAGATTCAATTAGTTCAAATTAATGCGTGAGGTTTTTAGTATAAAATAATTCAAATACATTTCTTTTCAATAAGACGCAAATGGAAACAATGTAAATGGTTGAGTTAATCTCTAAGCAGTTCTATATTTTAAGTTTGTTTCGCAGCTCAAATGCAGAAGATTTTCTGATAAAAATATCTTATAAATTAATGTAAATTCTGCACAAATAAATTAAATGAAGTAAACATACAGTTTAAAAAAAGTAGGGTTTAAAGCAATTTTACTTCGAATTTAGCAATTCTTCTGAAGCTTTATCGCTACTCTGGGGAAAATGAGATAACTGGAAGCCAGAACACTTGTGCACTTTCCTGAAGGCCATCCGGTGCTCAAAGGTCTCAATTAGAAGTCCGTTCAGCTCAATCTATAACTGCTGGTTTTGTATTGTAAATATCAATTTAAGAACATGAAACTTGTTCTATCTCTTAGATATAATACAGTCGAACTTCGGTTATACGCCACTCTAAGGTCGGTCCCTTGGGGTGGCGTATAACCGAGCTTCGACTGTATAATTTAATAAAAAAAATAGAATTTTCGGTGTAACTTTGATATAACAACCCCCACAACTATCCACCCATCCCCATAGTTGCACGGGCGCCGGCGCCCGAGGGCTGGCGCCGGCGCCGGTGCCAATTTTTGAAAACTGCCGGCGCTGCCGCCGGCGCCCGGCGCCGATTTTTTCAGACCACGGCGCCCTGGTCGGCGCCCGGCGCCGATTTTTTTGGCCGTGCAACTATGCCCATCCCCCCCTCCACCCCCGAAATCGACTATTTTTAAGAGTGTCTAAAAACCATGTAATATTTATAGGCAATAAAAAGCCTAAACAAGAGGGATAAAAGGCTGTATAGTGAGGGAAAGGGACAAAATAGGGGCCACTTTAAGGGCATTTAGAAGTCCCACTGGCAATAAAAATACAGATGTTGAACATAGTTTTGTTAACAGGGGCCTACGGCCAGAAATTCTGGTATGCATGTTTTTTCATGCATCCAGAGTAACTTTCGAGTGATTTGTGTCTAAGGTATGTGGGTGTGCGCATCTCAACTCCAAGCCCCCTTCATGCATCCAGAGTAACTTTCGAGTGATTTGTGTCTAAGGTATGTGGGTGTGCGCATCTCAACCCCAAGCCCCTTCATGCATCCAGAGTCACTTTCGAGTGATTTGTGTCTAAGGTATGTGGGTGTGCGCATCTCAACCCCAAGCCCCTTCATGCATCCAGAGTAACTTTCGAGTGATTTGTGTCTAAGGTATGTGGGTGTGCGCATCTCAACTCCAAGCCCCCTTCATGCATCCAGAGTAACTTTCGAGTGATTTGTGTCTAAGGTATGTGGGTGTGCGCATCTCAACCCCAAGCCCCCTTCATGCATCCAGAGTCACTTTCGAGTGATTTGTGTCTAAGGTATGTGGGTGTGCGCATCTCAACTCCAAGCCCCTTCATGCATCCAGAGTAACTTTCGAGTGATTTGTGTCTAAGGTATGTGGGTGTGCGCATCTCAACCCAAGCCCCCTTCATGCATCCAGAGTAACTTTCGAGTGATTTGTGTCTAAGGTATGTGGGTGTGCATCTCAACCCCAAGCCCCTTCATGCATCCAGAGTCACTTTCGAGTGATTTGTGTCTAAGGTATGTGGGTGTGCGCATCTCAACCCCAAGCCCCTTCATGCATCCAGAGTAACTTTCGAGTGATTTGTGTCTAAGGTATGTGGGTGTGCGCATCTCAACTCCAAGCCCCTTCATGCATCCAGAGTAACTTTCGAGTGATTTGTGTCTAAGGTATGTGGGTGTGCGCATCTCAACCCCAAGCCCCCTTCATGCATCCAGAGTCACTTTCGAGTGATTTGTGTCTAAGGTATGTGGGTGTGCGCATCTCAACTCAAGCCCCCTTCATGCATCCAGAGTAACTTTCGAGTGATTTGTGTCTAAGGTATGTGGGTGTGCGCATCTCAACCCCAAGCCCTTCATGCATCCAGAGTCACTTTCGAGTGATTTGTGTCTAAGGTATGTGGGTGTGCGCATCTCAACCCCAAGCCCCCTTCATGCATCCAGAGTCACTTTCGAGTGATTTGTGTCTAAGGTATGTGGGTGTGCGCATCTCAACCCCAAGCCCCTTCATGCATCCAGAGTCACTTTCGAGTGATTTGTGTCTAAGGTATGTGGGTGTGCGCATCTCAACCCCAAGCCCCCTTCATGCATCCAGAGTCACTTTCGAGTGATTTGTGTCTAAGGTATGTGGGTGTGCGCATCTCAACCCCAAGCCCCCTTCATGCATCCAGAGTCACTATTTAGTGATTTGTGTCTAAGGTGTGTGTGTGCGCATCCCAACTCCAAGCCCCCTTCATGCATCCAGAGTCACTATTTAGTGATTTGTGTCTAAGGTATGTGGGTGTGCGCATCTCAACCCCAAGCCCCCTTCATGCATCCAGAGTCACTATTTAGTGATTTGTGTCTAAGGTATGTGGGTGTGCGCATCTCAACCCCAAGCCCCCTTCATGCATCCAGAGTCACTATTTAGTGATTTGTGTCTAAGGTGTGTGTGTGCGCATCCCAACTCCAAGCCCCTTCATGCATCCAGAGTCACTATTTAGTGATTTGTGTCTAAGGTATGTGGGTGTGCGCATCTCAACCCCAAGCCCCCTTCATGCATCCAGAGTCACTTTCGAGTGATTTGTGTCTAAGGTATGTGGGTGTGCGCATCTCAACCCCAAGCCCCTTCATGCATCCAGAGTCACTTTCGAGTGATTTGTGTCTAAGGTATGTGGGTGTGCGCATCTCAACCCCAAGCCCCTTCATGCATCCATAGTCACTTTCGAGTGATTTGTGTCTAAGGTGTGTGTGTGCGCATCCCAACTCCAAGCCCTCTGCACCCCGAAGGGTGGTGTCCTGCGCCAAGTCGGAGAGAGTTTGGGATGGGCGCACTCACTCACCTTAGACATGATTGCGAGAAGTGCTATTGATCATAAAGAAGAATTTGGCAAAAAACGGTCGGTTTACAAATTTTGGGCTATACTATAGAATGAAAAAAACTATAGAATGGTAAAACAGTCAAAAAGTAGGCCTTATTTTAAAAAAAAATTGTACAAAAAGTGACCCCCTATGCCTGAAACCATCGAGCAGGAATTCGGAAACATTGAATTAAAAGAAAATTTGGATTTGAATTTGTTTGGAATTGTTGTTGTTTCTATTGAACTGTTGTTGGGTTATGAAATAAACTCTTGTTATGCAAGTTTGGTGTCATTCGATTTCCCGGAGCTTCCTCTTTAAAATAGAAAAAAAATCTCGTCGAAACAAAAGAACTTCAAAAAGTTGTGAGACAAAACAACTCGGCGGCGAATCCGGACCACCCTGTATATCATAGTAGCGTCGCATTTTCGGCTCTATATGTGTTTGGGGGCACGCGAAAAACATATTCCTTGGTCCCCCTGTTGTTTTTTTGCAATTTTTTTAAGTTTCAAAAACCATTTATAAACACTTTTTAACCATTTTCAAGCAAAAAAATGTGGCATTCAATTCCACAAAAATATTGCAAAGACACTTTAGAGCACTTTTAAAATATGTAAGAAGAAGTAAATTCATTGAAAAAAATACTAGGTTCTTATGCATTATCGGGACTACCTGGTTTTACTGTCATTTATGCTGAAGACATTTCTGAGCTCTATCCTCCAAATTTGCCTTTCAGTATCGCTCGTTAATAATGCTTGTGAATAAAGGACGATAACCATAAGATAATTAAAATTAATATGTTTTCAATATCGCATAAATGACAGTAAAACCAGGTAGTCCCGATAATGCATAAGAACCAAAATACTATTTACCGTATTTACTGTATTAACTCGCCTCCCCAAAATCCGGAGTTCCCTATATTTGTTTTTCTTGTTTTTGACCGACTTTTTTAAATAAACTCTCAAAATATAACATACCAAAATGTAGCTGGGAATCTGGGCTACATTTCGGTATGCTACATGCTCAAGAGTCTATATGAAAAGTGGGTCAAAAACAAGAAAAACAAATAAAGGAAATCCCGGGTTTCGGGGAGTTAATACAGCAAATACGGTATATTCATATTAATTTTTGTTTCTATCTTACACAGCTAAAAATTTAGTTCTTAACATATCATTACTCTTTGCTCTTTACGTTTTTTATGTTTTTTGGAAGGAAAATAAAATGCAATTGAAATAATTGCAGGTTTCTATCAAAACACATTTTTTTGCCGCAATTTTTGTTTGCCGTATTTTTGCCACAAATAATCAGAAATTTTTCACAATTTTTCCATCAAAACACATGAAACAAAACTCTTGGCGACATTTTATACTTGAGCATTTGTTAGTAATTAAGTATTCCCAACAGCACAACATTTCTGTGAACACACACTTATTGAACTTTTGTTTAAATTGTCAACACCCCTCCATGTAAATGTAATAATCAAAAGTCAGGCTACAAAACCTCAGCAAAATAATCCAAATGTCATGCGAAAAAAATTACACGGTTAAAAAAGTTTTCTATAAAATGTGTTCACAGTAAGCTTGTTTGTCTAGACTACAAACTCAAATTTTTAAATGCAGCATTAATAAGATTGACAACTGTTTAAAGAGGGCAGTGTTTTCAAAACTCAAGCTCAAACTCAAACGCTAAACTTAAGGTTAAACTCAAGCTAAACTAAAAAAAGTTTGAGTTTGACTTTAGCTAAACTCAAGCTCAAATTTTTTTTGAGTTTGAGTTTAGCTTGAGGTTGAGTTTAACCTTGAGTTTGGCGTTTGAGTTTGACTTTTGTGCTTGAGTTCAGTTTGAGCTCAAGTTCTACTGTTGTTGTTTTTTCAATTGCTGATGCGATAATAATCTTCAGATGGCTGTCCACTCTGCCGATTCGCCTCGTCAAGTACAAAAGACGCCTAAGAAGTGCAGCCGAGATCAAATATGGGACACTTTCACCGAAGTCGATGATTTGGGCGAACTCAAGATGAAGTGCAACCAGTGCCAGCAGGTAAAAAACGCCATACAATGTATTTATCATTGCATTTATTGCCTCTTTATGATTGTAACGAAGCACAAAACGTCGCTAACGAGCCATTGGGAGCGCAGGCACATTGACGATCAGCAGCCGGCCAAGAAGATACGTGCATCTGTAGCTTATGGAAGTAGTGAGCCAAAAGAGAAGTAGTATTTTTTATCTCGGTATCAGAATTGTGGGCGCTACTGCAGAATCGGTTGCAAAAAAGTGTTTGGTCCCACTTGTTGTTTTTTTGAGAAAAACAGCTTGGTCCCCCCTGTTGTTTTCAAAAATATTTTTAAAACAAATATTTTTCAAAAAATATTTTTGAAAACAACAGGGGGACCAAGCTGTTTTTCACAAAAAAAAACAACAGGGGGGACCAAGCACTTTTTTGCAACCGATTCTGCAGTAGAGCCGAATTGTGTCTATGAATTATTTTAGGCACAAAAAGATCCAGTCTGCCTTGGCAGCAGCTCTTTCCTTTCCGGCAATTTCTATTAATAGCTTTCTTTATTCTCTGATGCGTCGATTATTTCGTCTGATGTCACCTAATGTAGTGGTAAATGCTTCTTAGATTGTATTTTTGCAGAAGACTGTATAGCCAACTTTACAGATTCCTTCAAGCTTCGTGACTCTGAAATCTCTTCTGCGTTCGTTCAGAACAAAGTGAAAAATGAAGTGAGACATCTAAGCCAGCGCTTTTCTCTGACGTGTGACGTGTGGACGGATAGCGAAAGGATGAATACTTATCTGGGTTAGTTAATTTCGATCGAATCGTATGTTGTTTTTTTAAGGTGTGACTTTCCATTATTGCGATTCATTGTCAACTCTTCGGCGCAACTTTAACGAAAAACTAAAGGAAAACCAAAATTTCATACTAATTTTAATGTCCAAACATATTTTTGAAATTTCGTGTATTTGTAAAAGATGAAGACCAACCGTGTAGCAGTGTTCATAGACGTGCAGTTGAAGGTGCCAATGCTTCTGCTTGACACATCTGTTGCTAGCAGAGTGCACAACCACTCTTCCTGGTTTTCTCCACTAAACCATTCTTACATATATTATCTAATATTGAAACTAACGAGAAAGGGTAAGGATATGATCGTGCGATTTTTAAGATATTTTTATACCTATTTATGTTACAGGTTTTGTTTCCTTTGCGTGCCTTTGTTACTTTTCTCTTTTATCGACAGTTACTGGAATGATTAAAACCTCGGCGAAGTCACGAGTATTGTTTAAAAATAAAAAACCAAGGGGCAAAGGGAATCAAAAGACATTTGTCACTTTTTGAAATATTTGTCGCGCGACATTTGTCACTTTCTGTGATGAGTGAAATAAGCCTAAAATAGGTTACATGACCTTATATCGACTTAAGACAGTATTTAACGCTACATTTCTGCTATAAGTTGCCCTTAAAATACGTTTTTGAGTGGTGTCAACTATTTTCAGAAATTTTTTTGACCAAAATTTTACTTTTTGCCTGTAGGATCAATATAGTTAATCCTAAAACGGTATGTGCACATACACAAGTTTATTAAAATTAATATATGTACTGAAAAGTGCGAAAAATTTGTTTTTGAAAAGTGAAAAATGTCGCACGACAAAAATGTCAAAAAGTGACAAATGTCCGTTTGCCGCACCCGCACAAAAGCCCTTTTAAATGGGTATGCCCGTCGCCGATGGGAATATTTTGAAAGGCGGGTACTAGTGAAATTCAAACGAGAGTAAACCCGGTGTAATTCAGTAAAAGTCGACGACAAAATTCGCTTTCAATGGGAATCGAACCGACAACCTACTCTCACAGTCCACCGCTTCTTCACCATTGAGCCACCGTTCTGTTAAACGGCGGCTGTGTTTGTCATTCCTTATGGCCAAGAGGATAGCCAATTAATTTTTTTTGGAAAACTTCTTTTTTGAATTCACCTGGTACCCGCCTTCCAAAATATTCCTATCTGCGACTAAAAATTAGTCAAAAAAGAGCTTTTGTCAGACGACAAAAAGTTTAAAAAAGTCTTTTGTCCGGTTTCCCGGTAAGGGTGACATAATCACCCCTACCACTGCACTACGCAATAAATTAAAAGAATTGGATGCAGTGTTTCGATGAGAAAGTTTTTTTCGAGAATGAGATTTGTGAGAGTGAGAAAAAAAATTTGAGTAAGTGTGAGAATTGAAAAATACTTGGTGAGATTCTCACTTGGTGTGAGCTCATCGAAACACTGTTTGAATGCAATTGTTGGAACCAGTTTCAAACTTTTAAAGGGCTCAAATACCCATTGCATTATATTTATTGGGAGAAAACTCTCGTGGCTAGCATATTAAAGTAGGGGTTGTTCTACCAGCTTAGAAAAATATTAGAAATCGCACGGTCATTTCCCTATCCTCCCCTGTAATTTAAATCGTAAATTTTTGGAAATTTTTAAAATTGTAAAAAAGAAGTAAATACCAAGTCATAGGAGGAAGCGAATATTTGCATGAAGTCATTTCGATCTCTGGGAAAACGGAAGATCACTTGAAGCACGCTTTGCAGGCTCCCCTCTGACTGCACCAAGTCTATGAAGAAGTCGCTGCAAAAATTTGATTTTGAATATGCCAATTGTTGTTAACATGGCTCTATCCTACTATCTGGTGTCGAAATCGCCTTGGTCCCCCTGTTGTTTTTGACAACATTTTATCACATGTTCGACTTTAAACCTGAACCACTTTTTCTAAATATTTCAGTTTTTGATCATTACTACGGTTATGAAATATTACAAATGACAAATACTACAAAATAATTTTATTGAGATTTACAAAAAACACAGGACACATAATTTATAATCCATAATTATCGATTCTTTGAATTTTCGACTTGTTCCAAGAATTTGTCTAGCGGATCTATTTCATAGCATAGAATATTTCATAGCACTATAAAGCATGTATAAAGTATAAAAAAAATAAGTATAAAAAGTTGTAGTAATCAAATAGCTCAAAGTGAGAAAAAGAAAGGTGAGACAAACAAATAATAAGAAACTGATAGCCGTAAAAGAAAACCGCGTTTTACATATATGCGTTGCAGAAAAAAAATGTTGACAGAAATATTTTTTGGAAAAATCAGGGGGGAACAAGGCAACATATTTAAAAACAACATGGGGACCAAGGCCATTTTGGCACCAGATAGAAGGATAGAGCCATTGTGTTTGTTTATTGTTTTGCCTACAACTTTGTGATTCTTTAACCTTTAAACAGAAATATACTGCCTACAACGCTAAAGTCTAGAATGTGTTCGAGGGGCAAAGCCATCTCATAGCCTATCCCGAATAACCTGTCTTCTGGGGCTAAAGGCACTGTTTTTACATTTTCACTAAAAATGATTGTAGAACTTTCAACTGCATCCTTTAAAATATTCTCTTTCCATTTTCTCATTTTTATTTATCCAATTATAAATGCCCCCTTTAAAATTTTCACTTTTCAAATTTTACATTTCAATTTTTTGAATAGTACCCTTGCCCCCTGGTATGGAAATATGCTAGAAATACCGTATTTCCTCTAATAAGCATAGTGGTCTATTTTTTAAAATTTGGACGGCGTCCCGTCCGCCGTCTCCAATTTTTCGGCCGCCCGTCCGCCGTCAAGTCCTAAACGTCAAAATTTTTGCCGGCCGTCCTGGACGGGACGGCCCCGGCGGGACGGCTGGACCATTATGCTAATAAGGCGGCCCCCCTAAATTCAAAATTGTGGCATTCTGTTTTGGGCCATTTTTTTTAAACTTCTGTCATGCAAGTTACCACTCATTTTGTAGCTCATTTCATTGGCTACAAATGGGTAATAACTGGTTTGAGAGAAGTTTTAAAAAATTAGTTCAAAATCACAATGCCAAGAGCATGATTTTGAACGCGAGGGGGCCGCCTTATTGGAGGAAATACAGTTGTTTTAAACTTGATTTTAGCGTCTTGAAATTTTTTATAAAAGTTAATTTTTCATAAAATTTCTCATTATTTTATTTTTTTCAATTTCTATAGTTAAGTTTATTTTTTTCTCACAGCAAAAATGTGAAAAATTAATAACCGTAAGGCCGAATTCTAAAGAAGTCTTTGTAATCACAAGAAAAACGGAAAATAAAAGCTGAAAAATATCTCTGCAGTTATCATAAGTGACGTTAGAGGTAGCCATTGTTGTGAGGCTGAAAAGGGCAAGAGGGTGATAAGCCTTGTACTAGTAGCCCTTGTCACTTCATCATCCTCTACGTTTTCAATTGTGGTTGAGGAGGAAGCATGCAAAACAAGTACAAATAATTGTTGTGCCTTAAGGTTCTTTGAGCTCATTAGTGGTATCTCCTCCCCCACATCTTGGGAATACTAAACTAATTGTAGTTTGCAAGCATAGATATGACATTATGCAGTAAGAGAGTATTATTACCATCAAAGGTTTCCCACCATTTAACAAAACAACACGAGACAATGGAATGGTAAAAAAACTTGGATTTTCTCAGAATGCATTCTTTCATATTAACACAGATATTTTCAATAAGAACTTAGTGAGAATTCTATTGCCGTATTGTATCCAACCCAGGGTGACCAACCTGTTGTGATTTCACATAATTCCCGTGTTTTTTACAGTTTTGCCGTTTTTAAACTTTCGGAAACTTCACAGCTGAAACAAATTAACAGATTTGGTTAATAAATCGATTGTTTTCTTGGGTTCTCATACGTTTCTCATAGTCCATGCTTTTAGAATTCTGCACAGTAAATGCCGTGTTTTTCAAAAATTTCGCCGTTTTTTCTGCAATATGAGTTGGTCACCCTGATTTACCCACTCATAACGAAAATTGTATCTGGAAAAAACATTTGACAAAATAAAAGGGTAAAATTTAAGCGTTAAATGCCAAAAAATATAAATTTGTGCAAAAATTTAAAAGGACAGACATGTGACCTTCAACATACGACAAATGTGGGTCAGCTTTATGGGGGTTTTCTAGCAATAATTTATTTGCATTTTGTTATTAAACTTGTTATTACGGTAGTTTTAACAAGTGATTGTAAAAAATACTCTGTTTTTACGTGAAATTCAACTTTTTAGAAGAACTTTTTTCGCCAGAAAGAATGTTTGCAATTAAAATGTACGAGCTTATAATTTTCTTTGTACGAGTTACGAGTACGACCATTTTCTGAAAGTCCAAACACCAGCGCATTTAAAAAAATTAAGGCGTGGACCAGAATTTCTTTTTGAATCGTCCTATTTTTTACTCGTGTTGCATCAAATCTAATATAGATGACCTTATACTACTTTTAAAGGGGCATAACGGAATTTTGCAGCAAATTTATGCTTATCCTTTTTTCTATTAAATTTTCTTAACTTTTTGAAAAAGTAATAATGCCATCATGTAGCCCTAGTTTCTAATGACATGTCAGTTATTGCAACATCTCTGCAAAAAGTAGAACAAGAATGCAAAAGTATGAAGCAAAATAATTTGGTTCATGCTTTACCTTTTTGTTCTACATTTTGCAAAAATGTTGCAATAGATGATATCTTGTTAGAAAGTAGAATCACAGGGCTACCTCATGGTGTTATCACATTGGTAAAAAGAGCAGCAAATTCAACGAAAAAAGGGAAAAAACATTTGCTGCAAAATTACGAGATTTTGCTGCAAAATTCCATTATGCCCCGTTTAAAAAATTGGCAGAAAACTTAAAAAATTTAGATGAGAACGCATGTAAAAAATTGTGCAAAAAAGAAAAGAACCGCTGATCCCTGCCTTTTCTCCGTGTAACGCTCTGGTATGCCGCTTTTAGGATTTTTTACGAAAATCCTTATTTTTAATTTTTGGTACTACAGTCAAACCTCGATATAACGTACCCCTCGTTATAACGTACCCTTTACGCGGCCCCCAAGGGGTACGTTATATCGAGCTTTGACTGTATTTTATTTTTTCAGTTTTAGTGGAAATGTTTGAAAACACAAATGTCTGAGCACATCACTCCGTTGGCATTTTGGGGGTTCTGCTTGCCAAGTCAAGAGGTTGTTTTCATGTTAGGGCAGCAGATTACATAGCCGAGTTCGGTAAGCAAAGAGCGCTAAGCCAAGGGGCGTCCACAAGGACGTTGACATACACGTGCTGCCCCCCCCCTCCGTTGCCCTTTTGAAGTGTGTTATTGACTGAAAAGGGCGGCCAGATAGCTAGCCAGCCAATTCCTAGACAATGCTTCTTCTTGCTCTAACAAAAAAATGTTCCAGGAAGGCAGCAGCACTAGCAAATGGCTTATTCAAGCAAATAGTTTTTTTCCAGCTGGAATACACAATGAGATTTTTATAGACAAAAGCAGCTGCTGGGCGCTAATGCACTAAGTATCTCTTAGCTGTCGCTAGTCCAACACACAGAATAGCTTATACTCTGGCTATTTTTTCGGTAACCTTTTGTAACAAGAACTAGAAAAGATCAAGAATAATTAAAAAAATAAATATAGAGAAAACAGGTGCAACTTTTTAGCTCACAGCAGTCATTTGTACAGGATTCAACTAAAGATAAAAAAACAAATGAACAAAGGTTTTTGGTCGTTAAACACTTAACATTAACAAAAATATTGTTATCGATACAAATTATATTTTGCTTTTCTGTGCGAAACAGTGGACAAAGCTACTACAGCTAACAAAACTACAACTATGCAGTCAGTAAGTTTGCAACTCTACTAAGCTACATCCACCTCTACCACTCCCCTCTCCTACGATAATTTTGTTAAAAAACGTTTTTCAATGAGTAATTCTAGCTAAAAATTTCCTAGATTTCTCTCACTAATAAATAAACCACAAGATGTATGATTGGTAAACATTGACCATTAGTTCAGAGCCTAATTTGCGACTGGGCTTATACTTTAATTATTATGGAAAAAATATTTTTGTTAACAACCTATAAAACCAACTTGTTGTCCTCATTGTGAGTAATTTTGAATTGTGATCCAAGCAAGTCAATATGGCAAATCCCTTGGATGGAGATCAAGTCAGAGACTGGCTGTGTTTCTTCGGGAGGCATCCAGCTCCCTGTGTCTTCACCCTCCTCCTCTTCTTCCCAATCCACAGCTTTGGTTGGGTTAGGCAAGCAGTTGTGCAAAGTGGACAACGGCTCCACGCCACTAGCATCTACACCAAGTTGATCGTTTACATCGCTACCAGGCAGTTGGTGTTCAGCTGCAAATAACATATATTCTTCGGCCCCTTCACTCAATGGCACCATTTTTCAAAAATGGTAAAAAATCGAGTCAGTAAAGAAATAGTTTCTCTATATGTAGCTGAAATGATTGTAGATTGTTTATCAAATAGCAAATTAAATAAAAGATTGAAATAGAGATTCCTAACAAACAATTTTCAAATCTTTTTTGTGGCACAAACCAAGAAATGGTTTAACTCAATGAATAAATTATTACTACTGCTGCTTCCTCCCTGCTGCTCTAGCAGCTAAAAAGGGGCGTGATTGAGGCAAGTAAGAGGGGTAAAGGTTGTGGCTGCTGAACTTTCCGGCAACACACCTCTTTCTGGAAAACCAATGAGAAAAAAGGGTATGAGTAAGAAGAATTTGGAAAACTCCAAATGTCGGTGGGGCGGAGCATCAGCTGGCAAGGAGCAGCAAGGAAGTGCTAGCCCTGTTATCTACTAGCACTAGAGAACACGTATGCAGCAGGCACAAGACAAGAGTGGCATTCAGCCAACATGCAAACAAACACAATAATCTCTTATTGTTGCGTTGGTTTGTGATAGCCGTAGACAGGAAAAAGTATTTTTTATGTGTGTGTGTGTCTGGGTAATAATTAAATTGTGGTTGATAGAAGAAAAACGATTAAGGGGTAATTAAAGGGAAAAAGTGTTGAACAGCCTCGGTTTTCGTGTAATCAAGATATAAATTGTTTTGCCCAGCAGTTAAAAACTACGATGAATCTAGTGAACATTGGAAGGGGGCGGGTGCAATCTGGAATAGACAAACATGCATACCTTGTAATTACAACATGTATTAATCTTTGTGCCAGAATTGAAGTTTAACAACAAAATTCTTGAAACATGCAATCATGGGCTTAACATTTAGTTCACTAGATCAACTAAAATTTTTGAAAAAAAAGTTAAAAAATTCATAAAACATTTTGCAGAATATTTTTTTTTAATAAATCAAGTTGACTATTGACCGTCACCTATAGTCTGATTTTTTTTGAGCTAAAGTATATTATAGCAAGTCCTCCCGAAAATGGGTTTTAACTACTTTTTTGTGCGTTTTAGGGCTTGAAACGTGTGGAAAACATGTTTTTAGGTGGGGGACGGCACTTTTTGGAAAATATTTTTTTGGCCAAATTTTGACTTTTTGCCTTGGGGGACCAAGGCAAAAACTTATTATAAAGCAATAAATATTGAAAAGATAGAATTTGAACATAGTTTTGAATGCTGGGACCTACCGCATAAAGAAACTCTGGTTTGCATACTATTTTTATGCATCTAGAGTCATTTCCGAGTGATTTGTGTCTGAATTATGGGTGTGTGCGCATCTCAACTCCAAGCCCCCTCCATGCATCCAGAGTCACTTTCGAGTGATTTGTGTCTAAGGTATGTGGGTGTGCGCATCTCAACTCTCAAGCCCCCTACACCCCCGGAGGGGGCTTGAGAGTTAGAGGTGCGCACACCCACACCTCAGAGATGAATCCGAGAAGACATTTGACAATAAATACATAAAGAGACTCTTTTTGCCTAGTCCAGTGAGAAAAACAAGGTAAAAATGAACAAAACCAGGTGTCCAGGTACCCTCTCCAGGTGGTTAACCTTGGTTCCCCAAGGCAAAAAGTCAAAATTTAGTCAAAAAATTTTTTTTTCAAAAAGTGCCGTCCCTCACCTAAAAAACATGTTTTGTACACGTTTCAAACCCTAAACACACAAAAAAGCAGTTAAATTCCCTTTTTGGGAGGACTTGCTATAATATACTCCGGCTTTTTTTTGTTTCAAAACATTAACATTTCTGTCTTTCAAGTACCGTAAATCCTCTAATATAGACCTCTGATTAAATCGTATGACCACTTTTGAAGAGCTCATGTACCACCTATTTTGTAGCTCATTTCACTGGCTACAAAATGGGTGGTAATTTGCATAAGAGCATTCTTCAAAAAGTGGGTCAAAAATACAATGCCAAGAACACGATTTCGAATCAAAGAGGGGGTCTTATATTAGAGGAATTACGGTAATTCAAATTTTTTAAATTTATTTAAACTTGTTTAAAAATCAACCCACCGCAAATACGCCAGACGCCACATTTGGGGCAGATTATCCCCAGAAGGTGAGCGCTAGCATCATTTTAATATATTAAAGGTTCTTTTAAAGTCTCCCACTCAGTTAATCTTTTCGGCCTTTTTAAAAGAGTAAAATTATATTAAACTAAGAATTTAACAAAAGAAAGGTCGTTGTATAAACTATAGGGCTCTATATGTGTTCGCACCTCTCCCGAAAAAAAACTGCCTTGGCCCCCCCCCCTGTTGTTTTTTTTGCAATTTTTTGAAAAATTTGCCTTGGTCCCCCTGTCGTTTTTTTGTATTTTTTTCTATTTTTTGGTTTTACTCCACTGATCTTATTTGTGATACACAAAAAAAAAAGAACACGAATGCCATGAAAATGAATGCGTTTGAGCATATTATTGATGTTATAAGTTGCATGGTGTTTGAATAGTCGTGTGATGTCAGAATTTTGTTGAAAATTAAAATTGTGGAAAAATTATTTAAAAAACGACAGGGGGGACCAAGGCAAATTTTTCAAAAAATTGCAAAAAAAAAACAACAGGGGGACCAAGGCAGTTTTTTTTGGGAGGGGTGCGAACACATACCAACTATAGAATGATCCCCCAGCCAGCGCAAAATTTAGTTTTCCCGAAAGAGGAGGGACTCGTTTTATTGATTCTCGTGCTCTGAAACGGCACAGAAACACTTTGGTTTCTGAAAAATCGAAAAAAAAATTTGGTTTGCCCTGGTCCCAGAGTGGCCATAATGCGCTTTTTAAGGGGTTATATGCATCCTTTTTGGAAAATTTGCCCCCTTTTTTTAGGAAAAAGGGGCATAAAACAATATATCCTGGAAATTTTGTTATAACGATGCATGTTTTTTTTTCACTGTATCTCACTCTTTGTGCCCTATTTTTCTGCATTTTCTTGCCTCAAAATGTTATTCTGTATGATTTTCGCATACTGCGCTAGGGCGCTAGGATTTAACGCTAGGACTTTTAAGCATGGCCAAACGCGTGGTTTCCAATATCCAAGACTTCTTCAAGCGAACAAGGGAAAATTATAAAATGCCCCTTTGTTGGAACTTTTAATTATAAATGCCCCTTTTCATGATCGAATGCCCCTTTTCTCAAAAAACGATATGGCCACCCTGCTTGGTCCCCCAAGATAAAAAATCTAGAAAAATTACAAAAAAACAATTATTTTTTAAATTCCCGCCAAAAAGTTTAAAAGGGAATAAGGGCTGTAATAAAGGCATTCTATAGTGTTACCAGACTTTTTGCTGGTCTGCCATTTTGCCACAAAAACTATTTTTTGTTGAAAAAAGAAAGCTTTTGAAAGCAACGTTCCGGGCGAACTAGCATATGCAAATTCCAAAACGTTTTTTTCGGGATGAGGAGTGTCATAGAAGTAGGAAACTATTTTGGCCTGAGAAATCAATGAAATTCATAAATGAACTTTGACAAATTTTTCGTGCTAACTACACGGTTTTACTTTTTCGTTTTTGCCATTATGCCCAAAAATAAAAGAAGGCACAGGAAATTAAATAGTGAGAATGTTGCTAAGCTTTTCGTAGGTCCTTTTAATTAGTGAGATGTGCGAGAAAATATATAGCTTGTTTCGTATCGGTGTAGTCTATTAATAATTTTTCGCTAATAAATAGTGGGACTTTGCTCTTTTAAAGTTGTGACTAACATTTTGAAACAAGAGAGGGTGTGTGCTGTTTTTAAGCAATAATAAATACCGTATTTCCTCCAATAGACTTCAACTTTTTTGTATTTTTTAGTTATTTATTAGAGAATATACGGTAGTCAAATAATAATAATTCTGATGCACCCTGTATATCTGAGCTTCGACTGTATTATTTGAGCTTTTACCAAACTGCTTTTCACACAAGTAAGTTTTAGAGAAATTGAAAACTCATGTTGCAAGTTAAAAAGACTTTTCCGTAATTTTGCAGAAAATCTTGTTACCTCATTTTTCGACCCAATTTTTCTTTTCGGATCATCGTGTATTTCTGAACAATTTTAATTTGTTCGTCGTATTTTTTCATAAAGCATCTTCGAGTAGGCGCGATTTAAAAAAAAGTCTTGTTAAAAATTTCGAAAAGTGAGTGTTTTTTCTTTCAGGTGTTTGTTAGTCCATTTTTTACTCTAATATACAACTATTTGACGCAAAATTGAAAGCGCTTTCATCCTACAAAATAAAATTTTTCACACGATGATCTGAAAAGAAAAATTGGGCCAAAAAAATAAGTTAACAATTTTTATTATAGACTTCTTCAAAATTACAGGAAACGTTTTTTAAACACCTTAAAGACGACAAATGAAATAAAAAAGCTGGAAGCCTAAGCCTAGAAGTTACGCCCCATCTTACTAAATTTGTTGACTTTAAAGGTATGAGTTGCACTTATAAAAGAGCTATTTTTAGCAAAGATTCATAAATATTATTTGTTAGGGCTAATAGATTAGCTACTACTATATGGCGAACTTTACTTTTTTACAATTATACAGGGTGTATCAAAAAAACGCGGACATTTTAGAATAATGCTTGTTTTTATTTAATTTTTAACTGTTTTGTGAATTTTTCTACAGATTGTTGTTTTCTAAAAGCTTGTTAGAAAGTTCTGTTGAATTCCTATTAAATTTGGTGTAACCAAGATGGACAGTTGGAGCCTTAGGTCAAAAGGTCAGCTTCAAGTGCGAGCATATGCATATGGGAATCAACCACGTAGTGAGTTAGCCCTTTGCAGCGAGCCACGTTAATCTCATGCTTAGAGAGCTACACCTAGGGTTACCGCAGAATGATAGGACTTGGAACCGGCCTCACAACCGTTATTTAAACATCCTTGGTTACACCGAAAAAATCTGTAGTTCAGACGGTGCGCGGGAGACCTTGACAAAATTTTTCGAAAGTGTCCGCCTTTTTTTGACACACCCTGTAGTTCCGAGGAAAGTTTATTTACTATGTGAACAACTTTAGCGTTTGTTTGATAAACAGGGAATGTTCAAAGAGCAGTTTGCGCTAAACTGAGTTTATCATTAAGGAAGCCGGCGAGCAAACAATTCTCAAGTCACACAATTTCCCTTATTTGTAGTCAGCCAAAATACTTTTGGTAAAACAAAAAGAAAAGAAAATGTCGTGCTTCTTTTTATTTTTTACATATTTTTCTTATGAAAACTTGCGCCAGGGAAAAACACAACTAACTAACCTAACTAAAAGATACTACTCATTTATGCTTAAATATCATTTTATTTCAGCGCTCTCAGGTATAATTCTTTTCAATATTTGATACTTTGTTCGAACCATAAATCTTCTTTAGTATTAAAAATTTGCGTCAAAAATTTTTCCTTTGCTTTTAAATGGCAACAAGCACTGGATAAAATGTTCCCTTTCTTCAAAAATAATCAAAAAGTACTTCATCTCAAAAAATCTGAGAACCCTGAATTAAGATGTCAAAGATGTATCAATTCAAATTGTTCTCATTCTAATGCCCTATATCTTGGTTTTTTTTACAATAGAAGTGGTAAAGCTGATTTTGATGACCCTAACCTATTTTAGATTTAGGTTACAAACATCAGATATATCGCAAAAACACATCTATGACATTGGAGAAACTTTAAATTGGCACAATATGCACAACTATTATATTTTGGTAACGTCATATGTTATTTTCTCTACATTTTTTGAAAGGAAATTATTTTTCACACTTTTTGAGAATTGTGAAAATTTTAGGTCAATCTCGAAATTTTCGGATGCTAAAAAGTGGGATCGGTAGAGCTAGTGGTAGCTAAACAGACGCAATGAACAACAATGTAAAGGGTTTGCTCTCGGCTGAAATATAGCTCCTCAAAGCCGATTTGGGGATTATTGCAGAGAGGGTATGCAAATATACATAGGCAAACCTTGGGCTTTTTTTTTTAAATTAATATCAAGTTTTTGTTCTCTGAACTATAGGTCTAAACTATTGTTCTCTAAACTACATGCCATATCGTGACGTTTCGCTAACACTCTCAAGAGGCAAATTTATTCGGCGGACAACTATTTGAGGAATCATATGTTTTTGTAAGTAAATAGCAGATTTTTTGACCAATATCAAAAACATACAACTAATATACTACCACTTTTTTATAGTTCACAGAATAAGCAGCTGGCGCGGGCAATAGCAGAAAATAAAATTGTTTTGCACCCACTCACGCACGCTTACACATAATTATTATTTCGATGAATAGTTTAGAGCAGGCTGGTGGTAAGGGTGATGATCATTGGCTCACGTGTCACTTTAATGAAACAGCCAGGTTTTTCCTTTTTATTCCTTTCTGCCCATCTAATGCTACCTTAGACGGAGAAGTGAGCCACCTCCCCCGCACTAAGCTCTATATTAACTGTGTGTATGGCGACCTCGGTTTAAGCCCCTCTGACGACAGACTGGATAATACAGGTCTTTGAACTAGTCAATATACTAATCGCATGTATGATGTGTTTTCCTTTGTGTGATGGTTGTTAGGATTGCATGCTTGAACTATAAAATTCATAGCGAACCAAAAACAATATTAACAACGTATTAGTGAACTTTACATCATCATCAAGACATTTTATGGGTGCGCAAAGCAAATATTTCTACAAACACTATTTATTTATCGCCAGACCTAACAGCAAAACATAAACACAAATGAAAGTTAATAATTGAGACTAGTGTTGTTGCCAGCCAAGACCTCGTTTCGAGAGTGTCGCTTGCTCGGAAGAAATTTAGGTCAAATCAACTCTTTTAAAACTCCCGATCTCGAAATTTTCAAAATGTAGAAAGCCTTTCTTGGTCAAAAATCATGCTTGTAAGATTGTTTTAGTTTATTATATAGCAATTTTTGGTATATAATGTCAAAAAACGGTAAGGCATGATTTTTGCTTGCTCACAACACTAATTTATATCACAGTTTACTCAAACATATTTTTTATGGAAGTCATAGTATATGTTTTTGAGAATTAAAACAAAATATAAAAACAAGAAAGCAATTGGTTCTCAAACAAGTTAATTGTTTTGACGCTAAAACTATTACATAAATTCATAACTCGTTGGAAAACAAAATAATGGGGTACATACTAGTTTTAGCACCTTCATAGCGAATATGATAAGAAAAAACATATGAGAAGGGGGAAATAAAATATTGAGCAAATTTTTTTTGCCGTAAAAAAACTTTGGCTGTATGTGTGTTTGAGGGTACGTCGAAAAAAATATGCCTTGGTCCGCCTGTTGCCTGTTACAAAAAATATTTAAAGTACGTTCTCTGCAATATTGAAGAAGTCCATAAAGAACCTTATTACCTCATTTTTTTGGCCCGATTTTTCTTTTCGGATCATCGTGTTCCCTGAGTAATTCTGAGCAACTTCAATTTCGATCGACGTCTTTTTTCGTCAAAATTTTTTGAAAAGGCGCGAATTTAAAGAAGTCTTGTAACACATTTCTAAAAAGCGTGTCTTTATTTCTTTTAAATGTTTGTTAGTCTATTATTTTTACTCTATAAGGCAAACAATATACTATTCGACGTAGAATTGAGTGCGCTTTCATAATATTAAAAATATTTGGCATGTGAGAACACAAATTTTGAAAAAAAGCATAAAAAGGGAAAAAAATTTCGCTCTAAAAAGGCCTTTACAGAAAAAACAAAGGGTCCTGTCAAACTTTTTTTCTGACTTTCATATGAAAACAAATTTAATTTTGTATTATATATTATGGAAAATGCCTTTTAAGTCTTCAAAACTATTTATAACAGGGATGGTAATTGTAGTTTTTAAAACCATTTGTACTTTTTTGAGACCTCAAATCTTTTTTATTTTCAAATTTTTACGTCAAAAACTTTTTTTTGCTTCAAAATGTCAATAAGCACTGGATAAATTGGCTTTTTCCTCTGAAAAAAGTCAAAATGTACTTTTTCTGTAAATTTTCATTCCCATCCCTTATTTATAAACATTTTTTAACCATTTTTAAGCAAAGTAATTGGTATAATAAATGACAAAAAATTGCCTTGCTCCTCGAAGCTGATTTTTATTAATTTTTTTCTCCAAAATTTTTTTCCTCTTCCTGTTTTTAGGCTTAGGCAAGGGTAAGCCGGCGTATGTCAGAAATAGGGTTGTTACACACAGTTAACTCGATTTTTTAAATTTTTTTGACCTCATTTCTTGTGTTGACGATATTTTCTCCCAAACTTTTAAGCTTTTTACCCCACGATTGAAAGCTTGGCTGAACTCCATTATACCAGACGGCCCAAGGAGTGGTTTTAGAGTATTATTTCAACGTTTAAGCACTTAAAACGTGCAGAAAACATGTTTTTAGGGCGCGATCGACAGTTTCCGCCAAAAAAAATTTTTTTCGGTTAAAATTGACAAAAACCACGATACCCTATAGTCTGAAATTAGAGGGTACCTGGATACCTTCTAATGACCATTAAAGATAGGGTTTGAACATAGTTTTGTTAACTGGAGCATACCGCGTATAGAAACTCTAGTATGCATGTTTTTTCATGCATCCAGAGTCACTTTCGAGTGATTTGTGTCTAGGTATGTGTGTGCGCATCTCAACCCCAAGCCCCCTGCACCCCCGAAGGCGGTTCTTGCGCCAAGTCGGGGAGAGTTTGGGGTTGCCCCTTCGGGGGTGCAGTGGGCTTGAGAGTTAGAGATGCTCACACCCACATACCTTAGAGATGAATCCGAGAAGACATTTGACAATAAATGTATAAAGAGACTCTATTTGCCTAGTCCAGTGAGAAAAACAAGGTAAAAATGAACAAAACCAGGTGTCCAGGCACCCTCTTTAGTTGGTTCGCCTTGGTCCCCCAAGGAAAAAAGTCAAAATTTTTGAAATTTTTTTTTGGCAAATGTCTTTCCGCACCCTAAAAACATGTTTTCTGCACGTTTTTAATTGCTAAAACGTTGAAATAATACTCTAAAACGCTGGTACAATGGAGTCCAGCCAAAAGCTTAGAATGTTAGTTATACAATGGTATATAAATTTCTTGGTTTGGTTCACAAAAACTTATATATTTTTACTGGAAATACGAAATATTTTCAAGTCCTACGACTCGAAAAAACTCGAAAAGATTCGAACGTATTTTTCTCAAAAGTGATAAATTTTCGTGGACCAAACCAAGAAGTGACGCTTGTTGGGTCAGGGCCCCCACCCTGAATTTTTCGTTCCCCGTCTGTCTGGTTCACGAAGCGTATCAACATCTGACAGTTAATCATTCAGAGAATTTCGTCGATCCGGTAACAGATGCTCATACACAAGCAATTGAGTCAGTCTGTCTAATTCGGAACAGCCAGAAATCTGATTTTTGGCATACGTGTCTGATTTTGTGTGGAGAACAAAATTCAATGGTCCAGACATATTTTTTCACTTGGGGTGTCAAATATCAGAGATGTATGTTTGTGAATGAAAAATAAATAAAAAATCTGTGTTTCGAGAAGGTTGGAAAAAATATAGGGTGGGGACCCAACCCAACAAGTGCCCAAGAAGTTTATATGTGTAGCTTTCAATCGTGTGGTAAGAAGCTCAAAATTTTGGGAAAATCATAAAAAACAAGAAATAAGGTCAAAAAAATTTAAAATCGAGTTAACTTTGTAACAACCGTAGTCAGGAAGGACTTAAAGGACCATGGTTTTAGCGCGCAGTGGCATGTGCAAAATTTGAATTGGCGGAGGACACCAAAGGTATGTGGGTGCTCTTTCGTCTAGAATCGTACTCTTTGGAGTCGTTTGAAATCATTCCAAAAAGTATAGTGCGAGACCAAAGAGAATTGTTCCCCACCAATTCAGATTTTGCACATGCCACTGCGCGCAAAAATCAAAAACCATGGTCTTTTAAATGTGTTTTTCGATGTTTAAAAAATGCCCTTGCGTAAGCCTAAATCAGTTTGAGAAACCAAGGCAAATTTTTTTTAACATTTTTTATACCAAAATTATTTAAAAGTGTCTATAAATGGTTTTTGAAAAAACAACAGGGGAGGAGCAGGGCAATTTTTTTTCGGCCTACGCTCGAACACATGCGTACAACATATAGAGCCAAAAAAAATTTTTGCCGCAAATTTTTTCTTGCTGTAAAACGACTTTCCATGACAAAAAAATATAGGAAGACGGCAAAAAGAAGTACTTTAGTGGCAAACATTTTTTTACCGGAAAAAAGTATTTGTATATTAACAACTTGTGCGGAAAAATGTTTTTGTACAGCAATAAAAAAGTAAGATATAAGCTGAAACAGTATCATTAATGTCTAATTTAGCAATTTTGATATTCCATTCTGACAAAATATTATTGCTTTTAAATTCAATAAAACAGTACAGTCGACTCTCGTTTATCTGACACTCCAGGGGACCGGCCTTAGGGTGTCAGATAAACGAGGTGTCAGATAACTGGAATGTCAAATAAACGAGGTAATAAATTCAAGGCTAAGGTGTCAGTTAACCGAGTTTTTCAATTAATTCAAGCGACTAACAACAAAATAACTTTCACATATTGGAAGGGAAAAATTGGTAAGTTTATTTTGAATCTGGTTTTTTATTCTGTTTTGACAAATGGCCCCATCTAGAGCATCGCTGTGTTTGAGAAGAGCAGCATCTGCGAAGTTCTTCTCGACATATCTGCGCACAGTATCCATTGCTCTAGCGACTTCGAGACTTGTTATGACTGGCTCTTCCGGATCGTCGGCTTCGTTCACATCCATCATTTCACTATCGACCTGTTGAGAGACATCGTCGTTTGAACCTTCCTCCAAGATTTCTTCCAGAGAGAGCGCACCGTCTGTAATGGGGAAGTTGAAAAGGAACCCAAATAAAAATGAAACCTGTGATCACTTCATCGTAAACATGGATGTAATCCTGCATTGCTGCCTCTTCATAAATTCCGCCAATATCTTGCAGTCGACACCAAGCAAGAAGAAGTTGATCGACTGCTTTGTTTTCTTGCTCAATAAATGGCTCATCTGTAAATGAAGCGTGTCGAAAGCAGTTGGCAATTGTCGATTGCTTCACTTCTGCCCAGGCTTTTCAGAGAAGATGGAGAGCATTCAGCAGATTGGTCTTGATGTTCTCCTTTTGATCGATAGCCTTGATCCTTTCTCTGAGAAGATAACGTCGATAGTGAGCCTTCAAATTCTGGATGATGCCCTGATCCCTTGCCTGAAAAAGATCAATAAGGAAAGAAAACATGGACAAAGAGAAAATATCAACCTGTGACATAGCTGTTGTGTTTGGGGGGAAAAATTTCACTGCGATATTTTGGAGAACCAGCTTATGAGGATGCGCTGCGCAGTTGTCCAGATAGAGAAGCATATTTCTTTTGCTTTTGCCCAGCTTCTTATCCCACGCTTTGATCCAGATTTCAAAAAACGCACCTGAAAAAAAATTGAAAACGATTTATTTGAGCAGATTAAACGGATGAGAGATGAGATGAAAATGAGAAAAATATGAGGAAGAAATACCAGTCATCCACGATTTCTTGTTTGCAAAGTATACATATATATATATATAAACATCCAGGATTTGCTGATCTGCCGATGACGAGGAGAGGAAGCTTTTCTGTGCCCGACATGTGTTCTCCAACCAAGACAGTGATACGTTCTCTGCTTTTCTTTTTACTTGTGCATTTGTCACCTGAAAATAAATAGATTTATAGATGTATCATTTGAAACACTGACCACTAAAGGCCAAAGTTTTGTTGGGAAGCAATTGCCAGAAAAGAGCTGTTTCATCGGCGTTGAAAATGTCGCTTGGATTGAAGTTGGCCAATTCATCACGCAAGACGTGCTGCTGCCATTTCTTATCCAACATCGATTGCACCGAATTCCCACTTTGTTGTTCAGAATGTTAATGACGGTTGGTCGCGGAATGCTGAATTGTTTGAATTGCCAGCTGTGACTTGTTGTTGTTGTTGGCCGCTGCTTCGATTATTGACTTCTTAACCTCCAGAGAAACGGGCTTGTGCTTTCGGGCGCTCATCTAAGACAAAAAAATGAGGAGAGTGAAATAACGCAGACTTCCAAGAATTAAAAAAGAAATTAAAAAATAGACAAGAGCAAATAATTTAGGCGCTAATTTAAATTCGACTTTGTAAGCTTTTTAAGCAAAAATAGGGGGTGTCAGTTAAACGAGAGACCTTTTCTTTGTCGGGACTAGCCTTAGGGTGTCAGATAAACGAGGTGACAATTAACTGAGGTGTCAGATAACTGGGGTATTGATTTATTAAGTTTGACTGCTTGCCAACCAAGTCGCCTACAGGGTGTCAAATAACCGAGGGCGTCAGTTAACTGGGGTATCAAATAAACGAGAGTCGACTGTATTATGCAAAATAACTAAAACAATTTGTTCAGACAGAAAGTTGGTTAATCCTATAGTCTTTGTCCTTATTACTAGCATTACCCGATGGATAGTCTTGTTCGCCCTGGCTGAGCATCATATAACCTGCAAAATATGTTTTTTTTGGTTGCAAAGGTCAACTCGGAACAAAAAGTAGGAAGAGCACTACTAACCCCAAATTGAATTATCTCTTCGCATGCCTCTTCCATTTCTCCCACTGACGTACTTCTTGCTGCTACTGCTATTATACAGAGAAGAATAAAGCACAAAAAGAAGCACTAGAATGGCCAAAACATAGAAAAAAGTCCAGCCCGTAGAGCCATCAGTGAAGTGGTTGTGCAGTCTCCTAAGTCAAATGTTATTTATTAGGGAAGTGGGGGGGAGGGGGGGGGAGTATGGGAGAGGTGTTAATTATGTAAGATAATACAGGGTCCGGCATTATAAATGGACTATTGAATTTTACATATAACTTTTTTAATTCGCAGTTTTTTCTGAGATATTTTTTTATTTGACACAGCAGTTCTGCGTCGATCGAATGACACCAAACTTGCCAATGACACTTGATTTAAAACATCAAAAGATCAACAACACAAAAAACAAACAATTTCAGACATTTTTTAGAGAAAATTCACCTTTTTAGACTTGATATTTGAGACACTTGCATAAGGCAGAGCTTCGAAGAGCTGTACGACTTTGGCTGACTTCTCTGATGTTTAAACGTACTAAAAACACGCATGAAAACACAGAACGTAAACATGAAAACACCAAAAAAGATCAAAGAAAAACATTAGTTGCAACCAATGTTTGTTCTTCAGATAGGAAGACACATTTTTAAAAGGTTTGAAATTCTCAACAAAGACAAAATGATAAATCCAAAAGTTTGGTGTCATTCGATCGGCGCAGAGCTGCTCTATCAAATAAATAAAAAATATCCCAGAAAAAAATCGCGAATTCAAAAAGTTATGGACGAAATTCATTGGTCCGTTTATAATGCCGGACCCTGTATAATAGAAAAAACCTTATGGCCAATTCTTGCCTTTGAGTCTCTAGCAACGGGAAGTACCTCATCTGGTAAATCATCGCACCTGCAATTTTTTATTTAAGAAAACAGAGGACCCATTATTGAGCGACTCACCCAACGCCCATTGTACTTCTTCACCTTTGATCTTGAAAGCACTTTGGAAATGGTGCTGTTTCTCATCTACATGGAAACCTGCAATTCAGGGTGTCTTTCTTTTTGTAGGTCGTGAAACGGGGAATTTCCTGAGAATTTCTCGCCCTCTTTCCACGGTAAAGAAAAGGGGAATACTTTTTATTGTCCAAAATACACTTTTTCTGCCCCAAAAATACCTTTTTCTGTTCCACATTTTATTTATTTTTCCCAATCTCCATCACGTCAATGTTACGTCTTTTAGCCACTCTAGAGTGGGTTCTGAGCAATTATTAAGCGAAGGGGTTGGCGTGAAGCTTCATTTTCCGGTATGAGTAGTTTGAATTGGTTAAAACTTTTGATGTCGTCTTATCAGTTTACTTTAGGAAAAAAATCCCATCTCCAGTGTTAAAGGGAATACAAGCTACAACAGGAGAGCGTATGAGGATGTTTCAAGGATGCCGGAGCCGACTCGCTGGTCTACGTATCATACCCTTATATCCGATATCTCTACTAATGAAGATTGCCTCAAAAGCGTCGTTTGGAACGCCAATATCACAGGGGTCCCATCTCTCTCGTCTCAAGTCAAGAATCTTCAAAGGCTGCTATGCAACAATGAATCGTTTTGGACTCGCGTCAATTCTATCAACTTTCTTCTCTCTCCGTTGGCCAAAGCAATCACAGCTATCGAGGGATCCGCCGTCAACGCAAGGCAATCGTACAAGTCAATCAAGAGGGCGTTCGATCAGGCAGAGGATGCATGTGGAAGGTTTGAGGAATACTTGCAACCACAACTTTTGGAGTTAATGCTCAATATTTTCTCTCCTAATTTTTTGTATTGCGTATTTCTCAGATAATCAACAGTCGACGTGAATTTGGCCGCATACACGTGACTTATCTGATAGACTTGATGGAGCCTTGCGATCGTGGAGTGAATCTGAGCGAGGTTGAAGTTCAAACGGAAATGACACTTTTGGCAGAAAAGATTCTGAATAATCCGGTGTTCGTCAGAAAAGAAAGCCAGGTACTTCATTAATTATCCTCGCTATTTATGATCACTCATGTGGATGTTTAGATAATGATTGAGTTGGCGCAATGGAGAGCAAGAACGGGAAAATGCGCAGAAGGACAGCGTCAACATGCATGGGACGTTTTAAGAGCAACGCCTCCGGTCGATGGTCTCACCTTCTGGAGTGGCTTCTACTCCGACTCGCCTCTTTCACTAGTCTACAAAGCTATTCAAAGCGTCCAAATTGCTGCCGCTCCAACTGAAAAAAACTGGTCGATAGGGGCTGCCATTCATACTAAAACACGCAACAGGTAGGTTAATTTCTTAAGATATTACGATCTTTCTAATTTTGTATTTCCAGACTCGATGTGGAGATGGCCTTGAAGCTAACGTTTATCAAGCATAATCTCATGTTAGAGCACAAGGATCTCTTAAAAAAGTCAAGACGTGAGAACCGATCTGAAGAACAAGAGACCGAGGAAGAACAAGAAGTGGAAGAAGAAAATAATGTTTTTGATTCAAATGATGATTTTGAGTTTTTGTTCGAGGATGATTAGGTTGTTTGTTGGTTGATATTAATAAAGGGAACTACTTTTTTCAACTGCAATCAAGTTTCGCTATAGCCAAGCTTTTGCTATGGCAAATAATCTATTTGGAAAAAATGTTGAAATATTCGCGAATATATATTCGCGCGAATATTCGGGCAATAATAAATTCGCGCGAATTTCTACAACCCTAGTCAAAAGTTTACGTCAAAATGTCGGCAATAACTTATGAGTCGATAAAATTAGATGTTGTAAAATTCTTAATTAATTTTTCTGTTTCCATGATCAGAATTCTGTGGGATACCCGGGGGAGTTCACCAGAGGACTATTCGATTTACAATTAAAGGGGAACTTTTACAACCATATTCTTTTCTATTTCGTAATCTTTATTTAAAAAAAACCATTGTGAAGTATGGCATGAATCCAAGCTGACTTGAAGCATTGTGTCTCCAACCTTTCCTCATTTGCTTTAGGGTACTCTTTGGCTTTTGCCTTTTTCTAAAAAAATCTTTAGTATTCAAGTGTAATGTACATAAAAATCTATAAACTAACCCTGATGGTTGGCCACCTCTGTGAGCAAAATGCCTTGGCCTTCTTCTCGAATTCATCGTGGTTGTAGACACCTCCCAGGGAAAGAATATCGTCCACTGAAAACCTAAACCGACAAACGTTAAATAAAGAGAAATAGGTATTGCATACCAGTATTCACTAAAACCATAAAGTTCAATCTGAGACAAAGAGACTGGTGGTGCAACAACACCGCCAAAGAAACAGGATTTTCCGGCCGGACAATCGCGAACACCCGGTGACTTGAAGAGAAGTTTGGCTATGTTGTCTACACAAGAATCCCAGTCGCCATTTCCCTAAGATTGAGATAATTTATAGCTCGATACAGTAACAAAGTAAATTACTTTGCGCACAAACTGATAGCCGTCCTCTTTTGTTACCAACTTGATAAAAGACACTGGCAGGCATCCATCTTTGACAAGGTTGATGGAAGAAGAATTTGTACTTGCATCTCCTTGAGTGGGTGGTAATTTAAGCTCCAAAATTTTCTCGTATTTTTTATGGCCTTCATTGACACCAAATCCTGAGTATAAAGTTGAAAAAAAAAAGATTAAAAACTCAGGAAGATACCTAGAAAAGTAGTGACAAATATTTGGTAAAGAAAACGCGGATCATCATCTCTACAGCCAAGATTTACCACTTGGATGTTTTCATCCAAAAATTTGTTTTCAGAGGGCAGTTCGAAGGCGATTTGTGCACTCGCTCCTCCCATATCAATCATGCCTTAAATAAATTAAAATTATGTGGATTTAGTTTAGAAGAAGCCGAATTTACCAGCAGTAGGAGGCCTGTCCAATTGAGGTCCAATATTAATAGAACTGGCACCCTCCAAAGATTTCTTTTCGGTTGAAAGAGTTTTAAGGTCCGGAAAGCGAAACCTGCCAAGCATGTAGTTGACCGCAATCCAGCTGTAAAGACCCTCCCATTTGCCACTAATAACTTGGATATGTTGAGGTAGCATCTGGAATTTGGTGAGCGAAGGAAGTTTTTGTTGCAAACTTTTGATAATCCCGTTTTGTTTTCTAAATATAAATTTTCGGTAAAAGAACAATAGGTAAGTCAACACCTACTCTAAATTAAGTAGACGCATACCGGCAGTAGCAAAAATGAATACTGGTGTGGTTGGATGCTTTTCAGGGCTGATAAAATCTCCCGCATAGTCTAACAAGGGACGAATATATTCTAAAAGTTGGGAAATCAGAAATATATTTCTTGTCCTACAGTAACAACACACCTGCAGCAGCTAAAGGATTTTCACTGAAAGAACTTAGGCCAGGTGTGACTTTTTTGACAACTGGTTGATCCATCCGATCATTTACAGCACGTATTTCAATAAGCTCTTGGTCGGACTTAGACTTCCAACAGTATCTACAAGCCTTAGGTTAATTAAAATCTTATATTTTCATGAACAAACAGAAAAAGTCTTGATCCCGTTGAGCCTGCATCAATAATTATGCCGTAGCTAAGATCTTCGTGATCTGCACTGTTACTTGCTGCAACAAAAACTTTAAATTTGCAAACACACATCAAATATAACAATTAACCTATATCAGCGTCAATTTCCTGACTAGAAGTCATTGTGAGTAGATTGTTGATGAGCAAAAGAACTAGAGAGAAAATACCCAGGGCAACAATACAAGCGCTCTTATTGATACCATATCGACCCATCATACATTTTTGTTGCTTGGCCAAGGAAGCCTAAATCATCTTTAAACGGGCATGCATGTGTTTTTTTTTCTCGAACATCTTTTTATGCGTTCTCATCCTGACTTTTTAAGTTTTCTGCCTAGTTTTTAAAAGTAGTATAAGGTTATCAATATTACATTTGACGTAAAACGGGTGAAAAATGGTACTATTCAAAAAAATTTGCTGGTCCCCGGATTTTTTTGAAACGCACAGGCATGCTCTTTTAAAGGGGCATACCCATGCGTTTTAAAAATTTAAGGCGGGGACCAGCAAACTTTTTTTGAGTCATGCCATTTTTCACTCGTGTTGCATCAAATCTGATATTGATGACCTTATACTACTTTTAATAACTAGGCAGAAAACTTTGAAAATATCGATGAGAACGCATAGAAAAAATTTGGGAGAAAGAAAAACACTGCTGGTCCTCGCCTTTTCTCCGTGTAACGCATGGGCATGCCTTTTTAAAAAAGTTTTACTTTTAACTTTGAAAACTAAAAATAAATGGCGAGAGGTAAAACATAAATAATCAAGTTTCTAAAGAAAATCAATCATACGTATGCATACGGAGTGCTTTAAGAAATTTGAACCCGTTTCAAGCAACTGGATGTTTTAAGCAGATGTTTTAGAGAAGTGTAAACAGAATTGAATAAAGTATCAAAAGGAATTTTATTGGCGGATGTCGGTCAAGAGATGACCAGCTTATTCTGAAGCAAGCACTTTCTCAAGCACTTGATTCTAAATGTGCCGAATTAAAATTTCTCCACCCCTGCAAAAATTTTACTAAAAAAAGAGAGGCTCAACATTGACAATTTTCTCGACCCTTCAAGACTTTTAACAGAACTTTGAAACTTTCAAAGTTTTAGAAAAATAGAAACAACCCATGGTATCTCAGGCAAAATTTCTAATAAAATTATGGTCTTTTGGAAGTAGACATACTTCTTGGAACAACTTAAACATTTGAGCACAAAAGAGCGTAACAAAAAAGGAAAAAATTGGATTTACCTGTTCTTCACAATCTATCATTCCACAGACTCATTTGACATACGATGTAAAAATACTACACTAATTTTATTTATAAATGACAATGTCAAAGTGAAAAGTTCAGGGCAAAACTTTTTAATAATGCAGTGCTGGCAAGCGAACAGTGAAGATAAAGAACACAACGCCACGTAAAACTCAAGCACTTCACTGCTTGACTATTTATTTTTGAAGTAGTTCCTTTTCTGTTCAAGGCATATTTTCGCACGCATTGTAATTTTGCAGAAAAAATAAAGGGCGTGCAGGGAGCGACAAACACCGCAAAACGCATATGACAATTGAAATGTTTACAGAAACTTTAAATGGACAATTATGAAATTGATAACTCCCGCTTATTATCTTAAATCTCTCGCCTAATTATTAACACAAGAATGCCTGATCGTAACTTCTGCCTTTTCTATGAGAACTTTTCAAGCTGGTGATGTGATGTGGTGCCGGTCGTTTTTGAAAATTCGAGGGAAAAGCAGTTTGAAAATCTTCTAGTTGACCTGATCCCATGATATGTTATTGGAAAGCACGAAATTTTTTCTATAAGGCATAACTATGACTGTAATAAGCCAAAATGACTGCTGGAATCTGCTCTTTCATATGAGTGTAAATGAGCATTGACCTGTCTGCGAAAAGCTCGACATCCAGCGTTCTATTCGAAAGCATGTTATAGCTCCGTATAACTGCTTATGCTTGGTCAATACTTGTAGACAAATTCAATAGCTCCAAGATAGGCTAAAAATCAGTACAAAAACATCATAAAATTTATGCAGAAATTACATTAGCAGTTTTCCTGGTATTAAAATTTCTCTCGTTTGGCTTATTCCTGGCCGACTTCCTAAAAAAATTCGGGGACAATATAGCAAAATGATCAGCGTGAAAAATTCAACAGAACTAGTGCAAGGACTCCCAAGACAACAAGACGATTTTAGGAAATTTAGACCAAAACAGTTTGACCCTAAAACCACACAAAAAAACCATGGACTTTTAAACTAAAATACAGGGGGTTGGTGTGACTTGGTTCCATAATTTTCTCAAAATTTTACAAACAATTTTTAAAAATAGAATGTGATAGAGCGCAAAAAACGGGTCGTAGCCTCTTGGCCCCTTTTTTCCATTTGTGGAAAAAAGGGGCCAAACGACTTACGTAATTCGTTTGGCCCCTTTTTCCACTTTTTGAATTAGCGCTTGTTCCACTTTTCAAAATTTGTATTTCTACCACGATGTTTCGATTTTAAATGAAAAGTAGGTTAGGATTTTTAGATAGGCCGATTCAGAAAACTGGTTTTTTACAAGCCTGCTGTTGTTTGACTGAGTGGATCCTAACCAGGGTGGTATACTCGACGATTACCTCAGCCGTCAGCCAGGTCAGAAATTTTAACTCAGCCACAGCCTCAGCCGGCTGAGTTTGAGCTCAGCCGGGTGTACTGTAAAAACTATTAAAATTAACAATTTTATTGGTTTGTGTACAAGTAGCCATAAAATAGACAAAGCTGGTTTTTGGGGCAAATTCAAAATCTCACGTGGCAACCAGAGAGCTTTTCCAAGCATCAGGTCCCGAATTTGCTCTTGCCCGCAGCAACTAGATGGTCCTACATGGAGTTTACTTACTCAAGACTCGTCCGAATTGCCAATGGAGTTAACGAGATCTCTAACAAAAACGGATGGGAGTTGATTACTCGCAACGACATATCTGCCATACAAGATATTCTCCTTGTGCTTACCACAGTCCGCCAATTTATAGAAGTGCTGCAATCAGAGTAAACCAACAATATCACTACTCTACCCAGGCTTGAAGCATCTTTTAAAAACTATTTCAGTAATTAATAGATTTATGAAGTTAGAAAATATTCAGTCAACACGATCGCTTTTCAGGAATCAGGAAATGCCTATGCTGAAAAAGTTTCTACGCGCTTCAAAGATGTGCTTGACAGTGGTCGCCAGAGCGGTCTAATTCTATGGTCAAAAACGCTTTTTTGACGCATTTGAGTACATGTTTTGTACATGTTCCAACTTTTTTTAGTGTAATAATTTTATTTGCATGTTTATACTCATTTGAAAGCTCTTTTAATGGCGGAGGACCTTTCGCAATCAGATTTGAAGATTGCTGTGAAAAAAATTGAGATTTTGCCCCTTGAAAGTGAAAAGTATTGGTTTTCAGGTTTTAGGTTCAAATCCTGGTGGTAGCATGTATTATTATTTTGTCTCGAAAGGATTAGTTAGTGTACCCGAACCACCTGGATAGTACCCAAACCACGTATATGGTGCCCGAACCACCAGCGGGTATCAAACCACGTATATGGGGCCCGAACCACCAGCGGGTACCCAAACCACGTATATGGGGCCCGAACCACCAGCGGGTATCCAAACCACGTATATGGGGCCCGAACCACCAGCGGGTATCCAAACCACGTATATGGGGCCCGAACCACCAGCGGTACCCAAACCACGTATGGGGCCCGAACCACCAGCGGGTATCCAAACCACGTATATGGGGCCCGAAACCAGCGGGTATCCAACCACGTATATGGGGCCGAACCACCAGCGGGTACCCAAACCACGTATATGGGGCCCGAAACACCAGCGGGTATCAAACCACGTATATGGGGCCCGAAACACCAGCTCCCGAACCACCAGCGGGTAAAACCACGTATATGGGGCCCGAACCACCGCCAAACCACGTATATGGGGCCCGAACCACCAGCGGGTATCCAAACCACGTATATGGTGCCCGAACCACCAGCGGGTACTATGGTGCCCGAACCACCAGCGGGTACCCAAATATATGGGGCCCGAACCACCAGCGGGTACCCAAACCACGTATATGGGGCCCGAACCAATTGTATATGGGCCCGGAGTCCCGAACCACAGAACCACGTATATGGGGCCCGATTGGAAACCACCAGTATCCAAACCACGTATATGGGGCCCGAACCAAGCGGGCAACTTGATATATGGGGCCCGAACCACCAGCGGGTAGTATCCCGAACCACCAGCGGGTGTCCCGAACGCCAGCGGATGAATGTCTTCATAGCCCGCTCCAATCGTGTCAATGCATCTGTTGTCCGGACAGTCGAACCACACAGCCGTTTCATCCATGGCGTAGACTTGGGCGAACTTGACTTGCTTCCTTCTTTCCGCGACATGGACGACGAACTTTGCAATGGCTTTAGCATATTTCTCTGGCGGCTTTTGGGCAGTTGTTGTGACGCGGCGCCGAATGAACTTTTGGCGCCATCCATCAAAAATCTGAAAACATATTAGTGATAAATGAATTCATTAATAATAAATGAAGTTTGCCTCTGCTTTGATTTAGCCCTAACGTTGTGTACCGTATTTTCTCTAATCGAAGCCACGCGGCTTATATATTTCGATTATCCTCCAGGGTCTTCTATTAGAGAGGGGGCTTCAATTGGAGAGTGGTCATCTATATTTCAATAATCGCATCAATAAGCGCTAAAGGCAACGCGAAAAAAATCAGATATAGTTCTGCTAAAAGCAAATTTTAATCATCTTTAGCAACAATTCAGCAAAAAAAATTATTCAGTACTACTTTAATTTGTGTTTTAAAAATGAAAGTATCACTTAAATGTTCGTTCTCTGTACTAGAGATGAAGAATGGGGATCGAGACCTCGGCCGAGATCTCGGCCGAAAAGCCGAGATTCGCAGAAGTTCAAGATATCTACAGTAAACCAATTTTATTGAACAGTATGCACCTTAATACAGCAGCAAATCACAACAAGCATTTTCAATAACAGTAATTGATGATTTAGCTTTATTATTTAGCATTGATTTAGCTTTATTCGTTTTAACAAATGACCTTGCGAGATACCGAGACAAGATTTTAAGCCAAAATCGGGCCGAGACGAGATCTCGGCCGAGATCTCGTCTCGTTTTCATCTCTACTCTGTACCCTTATAAGAATTAATGCTTTCAATGGCACTGAAATCTTCGGTGGCATCTCTGGCATCTTTCGTTTTGAAACCTTCTGATAGCAGTCCCTACAGCTCAAAACAGTGTAGCCTCGCCATCCTCACAATCATGAGCATTGGTTAAATGTAAAAAACAGGTATCAAAGGCCAACAATACATTTGACTAAGCTCTGAATGATTTGTGATCATTGCTTTCGAATATGTATGCCGTAGCTAGTCAGCTTTCATCCATCATTAAAAGTTAAAAATATAAAATGAATAAAACTTTGACTGAACTAAAACTTTCAGTCTGTGTTTCAGACTAAAACTTCTGAAACACAGATAAATCACAGCAAACAAAAATAAGACGAAGGACTATCCTGTAAAAAAATTTTCGTCTCAAAAGAATGAAAATGATTTTTGGAGCTTCTTTGGGCGGGGGGGGGCTTCGATTAGAGAGGGGGCTTGTATATTTCGATCACCCTCCAGGGGGGATTAAATTGGAGAAAATACGGTAGTTAACTACTGTTTTAAACCCGATGAACTCTGCGTAGGAAGAGTTCGCAGACCCAATGGTTGTGTAATGTATAAATTTAATTCACAGAAGAATTAAAAGCTATGCTGCTGCTGTTCGTTTGTTTCATTGTCGTGTCCTTTTTCTGGAAAAAAGATAATTTCCGAAAATAAATGCTTGTTTCTTTGTATACTTTATGAATCACAAACACGCCTGGCAATGAACTGATAGAAGAATTCTGTAATTTGGCTTCCATTAATGCTCCTTTTATTTCCTTCTAACTAATTGTTGTATTAGCCGTGAAAAAAACCTTTTCACTGTCCTCCTTCTGACATGGGGGTTGTAATGGTGAAAAAAAGAGATAAGTGGAGCTCAAAAATGCAATTTGTTCTCACTTGTGTTGGGTATGCCGTTGGTTTGGGTAAGTTGTGATGCATCCTCACCTTAGTTGAAATTCCAATGTTCAGGCAATGTTTGGCGTTTTCCAGCAACTGCTTCCGAGCACGGAAAAAGTACTCAGATACCGCATTCTCTCTAATAGAGCACCACCCTGCTAATTCAAAATCGCGTTTATTGGTGTTGGGTTTGTGACCCAATTTTCGAACACTTCTCTTAAGCAAGTTACTACTCATTTTGCAGCTCATTCACTAGCTATAAAATGGGTGGTATCTTGCCTAACAGAGGTGTTCGAAAATTGCGTTACAAATCCAATGCCAAAAAACCGATTTTGAATCAGGGGGTGGTGCTCTATTAGAGAGAATACGGTTTTAGGCTTTGTGAAAATTGACATCCGGCCTTCTTTCAGGTGCTTTCTTTATTCCCTACACAATTTGTGCCATTGTCATCGGATTTCCCGTAATGTTTTTCGAGATGTCAATTGGTCAGTTTCACCAGGTTGCAGCCAATAGATTGTTCCCGAAATATGTGTCTTTTTTTAGAGGTACTGAGGTTTTTTTATTCACTGCGAAGCAATAGTTTATTTGGTTGCAGGACTTGGCTGGTGCATGGCAATACTCAACACTATAGTCGGCATAACTTACAATACTGTCATTGGATGGTGTCTTATGTATACTTTCTACTCTATTTTCTTCCCTATGAGTATCTGGATGGATTGTAGCAACGATTGGAATGATGCATGTCTGTAACTCCACTTTTTTGTTTGATGTAATTCTCAGTATATTCTACACAGGCTGTTCCACCAACGTGTCCTCTATCCCTTCCGACTGCTTGTTTAATATTAGTGAAACTCCTAGCAAACAATTCTTCTTCAACAAAATTCTAGAAAAATCGCACTCCATCAGTGATTTTAATTCATTTAATTGGAGAATGGCGATTGCTATTTTAATTTCTGCTATGGGATGTGGTAGGCTAATTTTTGACTTGTAGTAAAAATGGCCTTGACTCGGCGCTATACTATTATCCTTGTGCAAAATATGCCAAGGCATATTTTGGATAAGGATAATAATAGTATAGCACAAAAAATGGCCTTGACTCTAAAATCTTAATCAGAATATAATTTTTACGTAATGGTTGGGCACCAGGGGTGTGCAAAGATCAGATCGATCTGATCTGACAAAAATTATTGTCAAAATAGCCAAAATTTTGCGGGGATTTCGCCCATTTCACATCTAGGGTTGTGAAAACTATCCTGAACCACTTTTTATGGTGGTTTAGGGTGGTTCTGAGCGATTGAGTTGATCAAACGCCAAAACTGATAAGCGCAATTGAATATTCGTGAAAAGTTTATCCCCAATTTGAACCCTTAAAACCCCCAAACCCTTAAAAAACCAACTTTCAGTGGCTTTTGGCCTTATATAGATATCTATGTTTCATTGATCCGGATTTCACTGATCTGAAATCAGTGATAATGATAGTTTGGATCATTGATACTTTGGATCAGATCAGATCAACCGAATTTTGGCGAATTTTTTAGCCATTATCATTGATCCAGGTATCATTGATACCTTGGATCAGATAAAATAAGCAATGAAAATTTAAAAGTGCGACGAATTTCTCGAGACGCACCGTATTTTAAATGATCGGATTTTTAGATGAATTGAAAACGATCAATTTGATTTCAGCCCTTATTAATGTTGCTGGAACCAAATCTATGGGAAAAACAGCCTATGTTACTGCAACAGTCCCTTATTTTCTGATTGTGGCTCTGTTAGGCAATTCATTATTTATTCCTGGTGGTTTGGAGGGTATTGTTTCTTCCTTGCAGCCAGATTTCAACCATTTGACCAGGATAGATGTGACCTTTTAACGTTCTGTCCTTACATAATACATTTTTTAAGACGTGGTACAAAGCGGGTGGTCAAGTTAGCTACTCACTGAGTCTTGGAGTTGCAAATTTAATTTCTTTCTCCAGCTGCAATAGCAAAAATTACAACTGTTACAGCGATTGTTTCTTAGTATCAATGGCTGATTTTGGAATGAGTTTACTCGGTAGTTTGACAATTTTCTCAGTGATGGGTATTCTTGCCTTCAAGAACAATGGCACTGTCCTTGCCGAGCCAATTGCACAAGGTATTCTTTAGGCTAAGGGAAACTTGTCAAAAATTAAATTGCCAAATACGAAAATCACCAAGACGCAATTCTGCAGAATGAAATTTGTTAAAATGAAATTCGCCAAAAGGGAGTTTTATCTGAATTATTTTTAACTAGTTTTCGCCCGCCCTGCGAGAGGGGTTTATTTTTTGATGAATGTTTGTTGCAAAATATCATTTATATTTTAACACTTTAATTTTAATTTTCTTTGAAAATGAGACCTTTTTACGTAATACATTAAAAAATTGATTAAGATTCGTACTACAATTTTTTTTTCATGACACAAACATAGAAACTTGCACAAAATAAGCAAAACAAAAACATTACACAGAACTTAGTCAGACATTTGAAATTTTCAAAGCAGTTTTTTAACCAATATTTATTCATCACAGAACAACAACTTAACGAAAACTAACACGAACAAATAACAGAAACAAACAAAATAAACTTATGTAATAACAACAAAAAGTCTTAAATTGTTCAAGCGTCTTTCCTTTCTTCCGATGGATAGTCCAGATCATTGACATCCGATTCCTCACGGAATATATTTCTTTTTTTAATGGCAAAGTGATCCGATAAAACTACTGTAATCGAGAACACGCTGCTTTAATTTGATTTTAGTAGGGTAGGAGCCGGTCGGTTAACCGAACCGGAACGATTTTCAGCAAATTAACCGAAACCGAAAACCGGGTACGAAAATCCCGGTTAACCGAAAACCGGGTACATCCGGAACCCGGTTTTTCCGGTTCACGCACTGGATAAAATCGCCCTACAAAATTAGCAACCACTGGATGAAATCATGCAACAAAAGTGTTCACTTTTGCTTTTAGTAAAGTTAAATATTTTTTGTTTAATTGCCGATACTCGATACATGGATTATTTCTTTGAGTGTCCTTATATTGAGTTTTGGCTGTACTTACATGTGTGCTTTTTACAGAAATGCCGCTTGCGAAGACAGCCGAAATCTGGAAGTTCTTTCGAGTCGTGACCGTCGATGGTGAAACAAAGCGTCAATGTCTGAAATGCAACAATCTGCTGCCGGTGCCAAAGGATACGTCCACGTCTCATTTGATCAATCATCTCAAGTCGAAGGGACACGAGGAACAGTTCAAAGAATATGAGTCTAATGCGTCATACAAGGTATTTATTTTGTGACAAGTGTAAAATTTGTTGTAGCATTGTTATTTATTTAGATTCCTCCGATTACTTCTTTCTTCTCCGTGCAGCAGGGCAAAGAGTATCTTCAAGGCAAAATGGACGAAGAGCTAGTCAGAATTATATACAGAATTATTACGCTTCAATGTACTTCTTCGACGACCCAGACAAACAGGCTTGCACAGCGAAAGCATATCCAGATCTCAAGGTAAATAGCATTACGTTGCGTTGGATATCATTTGATAGTTTTGTTTTTAGATTTACGGTCGACGGCATTACAGCGAAGTGGTAATTCCATATAGGGCGGGACAAATCAAGGAAAAGATTGTGCAGCAAATTGGTGGAAGACATTTCTCAATCACAAGTGATGGATGGCAGAAGCCAAGCAAATTCCCTGCTTTGCTCAGGTTATCTTGTTTCTTTTTGAATATACAATTTGTGAGTAAATCAGGCATCTGACCTGACCTAAAAAATGTAGCAGCAATTTCGAAGTTTTCGAAGCCCAAAACTTTGACTGAAATTAAAGCATTTATTGATTCAATCCAGCCAGTTGAGTCGATTCAAATGGATAGATTTATTCAATCCAGTCAGTTGAATCAATTCAAGTGAATGAATCGACTAATCCAGCCAGAAATGTAGGCTGAAGGGCCACGGACGTTTGACCCTAAAGCCGTTTGACCCTAAAGCCCTTTGACCCTAAGCCGTTTGACCCTAAGCCGTTTGACCCTAAGCCGTTTGACCCTAAGCCGTTTGACCCTAAAGCCGTTTGACCCTAAAAATTTGCAATTTTCGCATTTTGAATCCGCGCTTTCTCTGCTCTATTTCTTGAATTCAAGGTTTTTCGCTCACATATATCGCTGTCATTTTATTGACCACACATTTCTAATGATCGTTGAATAATTTTTGGTCATAGAATCCTTGCTTTGAGATACTTGCTCTGCTGTGTAATGATGCTTTTTGATTGCAATGTTGATATTTAGATGGCGCTTAATATCGATTTTGATGAACTCGAACGAATATTGACTTCATTTGCAAGCGACTACAGTGATGAAGACGTGGAACAAACCAGGGAGCAAGCTAATCAGCTGATGGCGGAGCAAGCTAACGATCAAGCCAATCAGGTAGTCGCAGAGCAGGCCGAGCAAATCCATAGACAGGTGATCAATTATTTGAATGCATGAATGTATTTCACATATAATTTCACGTTTCAGGGTGCAGTGATTTCGAAGAAAAACGAAAAGATTATAACACATAGCGGCTATCAGTTTTGGAAGCAAGATGAGTACAAGGAGAAGGTTTACCGGCATCGCTAACAATTTTGAGATGGAGGATTGAGTTTTTTGTTCTTATGATGTCAATAAAGATGTGTTATGTCAATAAATTTGGTGTTTGAATGAAGTAAGGAGAAGTAAAATGAAGTAACGTTGAAGTCAAGAAAAAGAGTAGACAAAGCACGGATTCAAAATGCGAAAATTCCAAATTTTTAGGTTCAAACGGCTTTAGGGTCAAACGGCTTTAGGGTCAAACGGCTTAGGGTCAAACGGCTTAGGGTCAAACGGCTTAGGGTCAAACGGCTTAGGGTCAAACGGCTTTAGGGTCAAACGGCTTTAGGGTCAAACGTCGCGTACCCAGGCTGAAATATAGGCTTGATGCCTGCCCTCACCCAAGCCACTAACCACTGAGGCCGGAGAGAAAAGAGCAGACACGACCGCCCGTCACAGCACGAAACTTAACTATGAATGAAATAACTAATTTGCTTGGGTCAAAAAAAATTTGGGTCTTGAGAGGAAATGAACGTTTGAATGTCCGGACAGACAGACACACACTTCTTCTTTAGTAGAGGGGGGGGGATTGCTACAGTTTTTTAGGCAAAACCTATATTTGGAAAATTTTGTTTTTGCCCAGTTTCCCTTAGCCATTCTTTATATATGATTTTTGCGAATAATTTTACTTTTTATACAGGCACTTCATTAGCTTTTGTGGCTTATCCAGAAGCTCTTGTGCTGATGCCATTCTCTAGAGTCTGGTCGATTGTCTTCTTTGTCACGCTGGTGTTGCTTGGGGTTGGATCTTTTGTAAGTTTACTGGATTGATTTCCATAGTAAAGCACACAAATATTGTCTGAAGTAAATTTTTCTGAATGTAATTGAGAGTGCAGGGCGCTATCCTTCTCTCATTCACTACCATGGTAATTGATCAATGGCAAGCCCTAGGAAACTATCGACAATTGGTGGTATTTGGACAAGCCTTATTTTACTTTGCAGGCGGTTGTGTGTTCTGCACACCAGTAAATTTGTTTTTTTTTCGTCAAATATAAAAAATTAAAATTAACCAGGCGGGCTTCTATTACTTCAACTTAATGAATGATTATGGGCCTGGTTTCGCAGTATTGCTTGTCGTTTTCCTTGAGTTGATCTGCTGCATTCATATTTACGGTTTGCTAATTTAATCATAAACCTATGTGTAAATTAACGCGAATTTAGGTTACTCAAATTTTCGAATGAATTTGATCACAATGTTTGGATACCCAAAAAACTTAATTGGGAAAGTATTTTCCCCATCTGGCTGGTACCTGAAGTTCATTTGGCTTGTTGTAAGCCCTGTAGCAGTTTTTGTGAGTTCATAGTAAAGGTTAGGGTTGTTGACCGGTCGACTGTGGATTCTTTTAAAATTTCGGCTCGATATGAAAAACATTTATTTCGACACAAAAATAAATACAGTCACTCACTTTAGCGTAACTCTGAGATCAATGAGGCTTGCCATCACTTATATTAAAATACCGTGGAAAACCCCGATTTAAGATAAATTCGATTAAACACGATGTTTTGGCGGTCCCCTGAATCATGTTAAATTGAGTTTTGACTATATCTTAGATAAGGGAACATCCATAAATTATGTCAGACTGACAGGCCGTTTTTGGGAACCGGAGAAATCTGACATTCCTGTCAGAAAAAAGGTCTTCTACCCCCACCCCCTTGTCAGATTTTGTCAGATTGGCATGGGAACCCCCCACCCCCCCTGTCAGTCTGACATAATTTGGTTCTTTATGGTTATCGGGAATACCCGATTCTTTTATAGTAGTAAATAGTGTCTTTTATAGTAGTTTAATAGCTGTATTGTGCACATAATAAGATAATAAATTGTAATAAAAAATGATATACGTAAACATTTACTCTGTGTATAAGGTCTTTCTCAGTCGTGGCAAGACAATTTATGCGTAAGAATCGGGTATTCCCGATAACCAAAAAGAACCCATAATTTATGGATGTTCCCTAAGAAGGTATTGTTGAGATATCTCCGCGGTCAAATTTTGGTGAAAAATTCGCGTCTTATACCTAAAAACATGTTTTCTAGTCTGATAACAGCCTAATAAAATTGAAAAGTAATTTACGCAATTTAAGGGTGTAGAGACGTTTCCTCGAAAATGAAACTTTTTTCATTTTCGAATAATGAAAAAACCAGCTCCAGTGACTAAAACGCAGTAGAATAATTCTTATGACTTCAATGATTTCGATGGCAAACCCCCCCCAGTGAACAATTACCAAAACCGGTTTTTTTTACCCGACCGATCCAAAAAACCGACCGAATGCAACCCTACATTTAACCTTAGGCTTAAAGTCTCAGGCTCAGGGTAGGCCAGCGCATGTTAGCACGGACTCAAACGTGTTGTTTAAACATATTTTTTGAACTGAAAATTTTTCGCAAAAAAGTCAACAGGGGGAACCAAGACATAAAAAAGTTTCATTTTCGAGGAATCGTCTATGCACCCCTTTAAGTATCGAAAAGGATATCTAGTTTCAGGGTATCTAGAAAGTCGAAAAACCATCGGAAAGCAGCTTTGTTATTGTTTCTCGGTTATAAAACTTATTTAGGAGATGTTTAAATACGCTTTACAGTGTAACGAAAAAACCCCCATATACCAAACTAACCAACCAACGACTCTAGTAAAAATGCCAAAATCACTTACTTATTTTAGGCACTTTTTGCATTTGCAGTCTACGAACAGGTTGCAAAACCAGCTGGATATACTAAAACTGACTATGAAGTTTACCCAGCTTTTATTCAATTTATTACGTGGCTTTTTCCCTTGTTCACCTTAGCTCCACTTTTGATCGTAGGAATTTGGGAGGTTTATAAAGCCATCAAATGTAAAAGGGTACTAAAGAAATTCCATTCTATAAATTTTGCAATATTATCAGTTATAGGGATTAATGAGCATGTGGCAGCCGGAGTACAGCCCTGTCCATAATAACCGCATCTACCACGTCCAACCTAATTTAGCCAACACACCAGCTTTTCGGACAACAAAGCAGGATGAAGAACCAATGCAAGCTTGGGCTGATACTGCGTCACAAAAACCTTCAGACAGCGTTCC
Source organism: Ditylenchus weischeri (assembly GCA_029231635.1). Classification (NCBI taxonomy): domain Eukaryota; kingdom Metazoa; phylum Nematoda; class Chromadorea; order Rhabditida; family Anguinidae; genus Ditylenchus; species Ditylenchus weischeri. The sequence goes on from JAMRYI010000210.1 coordinate 143,297, forward strand.
GCAAGCACAGTCTCAGCCAATACATATACAAGGCAGAATAAATATTCCCAATAATCGCCATATTCCCTTTAAATCAACTCTTGTATAAGTATTTGGTAACACTATAGTATGCATTATTAAAGGAAGCAGGGGCTGTATTGGGATGGGAAGGGAAAAAAGGGGCCACTTTTACAGCAAAACGTAAAAAATTTATTGTTTGATTATTTTGGCTCTCTTACCATGTTTTTCAACATAAGCCGTGGGAAAAAGAGACTCTATATGCATTTTATGATCAAGAGTACTTCTCGGAATCATGTCTAAGGTATGTAAGATGCGCACACCCTCATACCTTAGACACAAATCACTCAAAAGTGACTCTGGATGCATGAAAAAAATGCATACCAGAGTTTCTATATGCGGTAGGCCCAGTAAGCTGTAAAATGTTTCGTAACGAGACAATTTCATAACAGCGATTTTTCGTAACAAATTTTTTCGTAAGCGAATATCATCGAAGCTTTTTTTCACTGTGAACCGGTTTTTCTAGTTCGTTATGTCATCTGATTCATTTATTTTGACTTTTCTGATATCGTTCGACAGTTTTCATAATTTTTTTTATTACCTATATAAGCAAATAAGTTAGAAAATATCAGTCATATGACGTAAAATTTTGATAACTGAGTTGATCCCCCGATTTTTTATACCTTTGGAGGCCAGCTAAAATACCTGTAAGCATGTATAAAGCCTCTGGGCTGAATTCATCTTTTATATACTATTCATAGCTTGCTGGCGTTGATGGTGCAGTAGGTAAGTTGATGGAGTGGTTTTTTGACCTCGTCGGTTCGATTACACCCTCTAGCTGGTTTCTTTTTTTTCTTGACCACTTTTGGTCAAAACATCACACAAGCTATCTCTATATAGTATTTGGCATGTGTCCGTCCTACTTTTTAATGGACATTTTGACCACATTCAGGCCATTTTTGCTTATTTTTCCGATTATTTTCGGCAATGTCTCGACGGAACCCCAAACTTCAGACAATTCAGCGTCTTTTTATGCCGAGACCCAGGAAAATGTCTTCGAAAAAGAAAAACTTTTGTGGTCCCTCAAAATTGGAGTTGGAGGATTTTGGGGTAGGCCTGGAGGATGGTTTTTCTGCTTCCAACGATGGCCATTTTTGCGATGTCTCGAAAAGAACGTAGACGTAGATAGACGCGTAGTTTTTCACGATGAATGCACTATCGAAATTTCGAAATACTATAGAGGCGTAGATAGACGCGTAGTTTTTCACGATGAATGCACTATCGAAATTTCGAAATACTATAGAGGCGCCGATAGGCGCCTGTGGTCCCTTGTAATAAATATCAAGAGAGGATCAAAAAGCTATATAACATACTACTAATGCTACTAAAAAGCACGTTACGAAAAAGTTTGTTACGAAACTTCGTACAGCCCTACAGTATTTAAAACTGTGCTCAACATCTTTATTTTTTGGCCAGTGGGCCATCCTATAATATTAGTGGCCCCTTTTTATTCCCTTCCCCTCCCAATACAACTTTTATTCTCTTAGGGGTTCATTCTATAGTATAGCCAGGTATTTAGCATTGATAATTTTGTAAACTCAAGTAAACACCACAAAATCTTTATGAAAAGTATGTCCAGGGTGCCCATATTGCCATTATTTTGACTTTCTAGAGTCAAAATTTCATGAGGAATCAGATAAAAAAAATTCCGGAGCAAAACCACTTCAGAAAAGTACGTAATTTTCGAAGGTTTGACCAAGGAAGAAAAGAGTACTATTGAGGGGTAGGATTTCAGTATTATTTTGGAACTGACATTTTTTGCAATTTTAATTTATAGTATCATTTACGACCATTCACTGAAAATGACGCCAGGAAGCAGGGATACATTTTGAGCATGAGGTTGTAAATGATCATGTATATTAACATTGCAAAAAAAACGTCAATTCCATAAATAATACTGAGTAATTCTGTGACAGCCCTGGGTAGGATTGCAAGGAATTGGGCATTGTTGAATGTTTTCGAATTTTAATCATGACTTGAGTTTATTTTTTAACTGCATGATAGCTAAAACGAAAGCCCAAAATCTTGGCTACATTTTAGTATATGAAACGTATGACTTTTAGAAAAAAGTCAGAAAATTTCAATCAAACCAGTCATAGAAAAACCCCAAAAACGATCGATTTTCGTAAATTTAGCAGGTCTTAGCCTGTAAATCAGCTTCAGATGTTGTGAAATCATGCTCTGATAGTTTTGTTGAGTAGCCATTAGTGTGAGGATTATTTTGACACCAAACTTGTAGATTAAAGAAAATAAAAAAGGTTGTGCACCCACTGGGAATCAAAACTGAGAGTTCAAAATATATCTTCCACATTTGTTTTTAATATTTTGTTTATAACTGGCATCGCGATTATTTTCGTGCATATTTACGCGTCTTGACTATTTTCACGACTGTTCTACAGTACCCTAAAACTGTATAGTATATTAACGGTGTAAGTGAAGTTGGATTTTCCAAGGAATAGGGCCCAAAAGATTCGGAAAATAATTTACAGATCTGTTTATTTTTTCAGCTACTATGAGGACTACCGATTTGGTTTTTTTCTATTTGGACACCCGAAAATCTGGATATCGACCAAACATTTTTTTCACTTTTAAGATATTGAAAAAAGCTACGCGGAGCTTTATTGACTTATACGGTAGTGATAATAATATTTGATTTGATTTGATTTTCTTGTTTTCTGACATGAAATGGTTTACCCCTCTAACTGTGCTTTGACTTCATAATAAGCTGATTACAAAGAGTGTTTCTGGCCATTTTTGAAACACATGTTCATTTTAGTCTCTTTCATGTTCTAGTTTTAATTCACTGAAAATCCTAAGAGAAAAGTAAAAAAAGACATGTCTCTAATGTTCTTATATTGATGAAAGCCGTACATTTGGACTAATCAGATAGCTTTTTGTCTTTGTTTTTTGTGTGTGTTTTAGTTTTATTCAGCCTCTTCCTATTCTAATAGCAGAGTAGTAGTCAAACCAGCAGCAGTAGCAACCCAATTTGCCTTCCACGAGGATGCGGTCCAATAAAGCGAGAAAGGGTCTCGTCCAACAAAAAAATAAATAATAAAATTTAATAGAAAAACGAACAGTGTGTGGGTGTCTCTCTCCATCCAACCGCATTTTCCTGCAAACTATTTTTTATCTGTTAGAAACACCATTTTTTGTTTTTTTCACACTTCCTGCACACACACCTAATACTTAGTTTTCACGGTTACGATATTTTATATTGGCGGTAACTGAAGTGCGTCCTCAAAAGTCTATCACCAACAAATCACTGAATTACACCACTAAATTTTATTTTGATGTTATTATTCTGACTTTATCATAACTTTTCAACTTTTTTTGCACTAGCATGTAGCCCTGGATCTTGGCTTTCTAATGAGCTATCAAACTCCGTTGAATAATTTAAGAAATGCAGTCTTAGATGTATTTCTTAACTTCAGTTTTTTAAAAACCTCTAAATCTTTCCATTTCTCGAAACATTCAGCAGAGTTTGATAGCTCATTAGAAAGCCAAGATCCAGGGCTACATGCTGGTGCAAAAAAATTAATTATATAACAACGACAATATAACAAAATCCAAAGAATTACGTCAAAATAAAATTTACTGGTGAAATTCAGTTTTTTGATAGCGCTATTCAATTTGAGCCATTTTCTAAGCCTAAAAAATTCAAACTTTATATTAGGAAACAAAGAAGGGTTCAAAAAAGTTCTAGAAACTCATAAGAAATTTTTTAGCTCTAAGCAATTTCCTTTTTCATTTGAACTTTTTCTTGGAATTCCAAGCCTTTTTTGTTGGCAATCAAAAGTTGGCTGGTCACAAGTGTTGTTGTTGGCTCACCGAGAAGTATTGTTGCTGGTGATTCTAGGAGGTGTTGAAAGTGCTGGTTTGTTTTGTTTGCTGGATGGTGAGAAGTGTTGACACTCGAGGTTTTTGTTGTCTCATCCAGCCAGATGATGATTAATTAAGCCGGTGGGTAAGCGGAACAAAAGCAAGCAAGATGAGGAAGATCGAGCATAATGCAGGCAGGAAATAGAATGATTTCGCTGTCATCTTTCTCTACTACTACTAGAAAAAATATCAATTAGTGAGTGAGAAGAGGCGGATCCTCTACTGTTCTAGCTTACAACAACAGCTGGTCTTCTTCTTTGCCTTTGAGTGGTGTAAGACACCTCGCTTGCTTCAACCTGGCCGTTTTTTGTTCTTTTGCTCAGGAATTTTTTTGGTATGTCGCTTGGATTGAGAGTGTCCACGTGTATGTGCATCAAATAGTTTTGCTTTGTTTTTAAGACTGATTTCTCGGTCATTTTGCTTTTTTTCGCTTCTTAAAATATCGAACTTCCAGCTTTTTTGCTCTCAATTTATCTCAGTAGAGCCAATAAAGTTTCCAGTTTTTGGCATTACCGCTGTAAATCAATTTTTTTCAAAATTGACAAGAAATATAGAGTACTTATAGGTAATTATTTGGGTGCTGCAAAAAAAAGGACGGTCAAGATGGAGTTCAGAAAAAAGCGCCGTACAAAAAGCGCCGTACAAAAAGCGCCGCGAAAAAAGCGCCGCGAAAATTGCGCCGCGAAAAAAGCGCCGTGGAAAAAGCGCCGTGGAAAAAGCGCCACAAAAAAAAAAGCGCCGTAGACAAAAGCGCCGAATTACATATCATGAATAAGTTTTATTGTAAATGCATATGTTAAACGAGGATAAAGACGATTTTATTCATAAATCGATAAACAACAAACAATAAGAATGAATGAACGGTTAACAGCAACAACAAATTAATCAAAAGAATGTGAGTCATCTGACTCTTCCACAATTTCTTCATTTTCGATCTCTTCATTTTCGGCCTGCCCAACCACCGGCTCATCTTCTTCAAACACGGCCACAAATTGACTGGACATATGTCTCTGGACTCGGCGAAGGAATTGGATGCGATCGCGATAGACGACAGAAACCAGCGAGTAGCGTTCGACAATTGCTTTGATTTGCTCATCTGCCTTGACCACCGCCTTCTTTCTGGCATTTCGCACAGGATCCCTTGGATTGGCGGCATGTCTGAAAGTGAAGAATTAGATGGGGTGAAAAATTACATCTTGCGCTTGACCTGAAAATAGAATAAAATATTGGGTGCTAAAAAGAAATCTCACCGTGATTGTCGTTGGAGAAGGTACGCAAAATGCTGGATTGTGCTGCTTCCTTTCCACCAAATTGATTGTTGAACCCACCGCCGATTCAGCTCTTCCATTGCATACTTTCTTTGCACAGCGCCAGAATTGAAGAGTCCTATCAGCGCTTACTCAGCCATTCTCATCAAATATTGTCCACACGAAGCCATCAACTTGCCTTGATTCGACTGAATTTCCATCTGAAAAAACTTTAAGAAAGAATACAGATAATTATCACAGAGAAGATCTATTCATAAAAAAAATTAATGCGACTGAATGATCAGATTGCAACCTTTACGCGTAGGACGAAAAATTCTAAAGCGATTTTATTATTTTGGCGCTTTTACCGCGGCGCTTTTTCCACGACGCTTTTTACACGGCGCTTTCCCTGCGCTTTTTCCACGGCGCTTTTTCCACGGCACTTTTTCCGCGGCGCTTTTGTACGGCGCTTTTACCGGGCACCGTCAAGATATATATATTATCCATGGTTTTGAAGGGGTGCCCGGTAAAAGCGCCGTACTAAAAGCGCCACCTCATGTTGCTGTTTTATAAGCGCTTCATCTAACGCCGCTGTAAAGCGTCGTGAAACCAAACGCAAATAGCTACGCCTCGGCAAATTGCAATCTACATGAATAGATCTTCTCTGTGATAATTTCTGTATTCTTTCTTAAAGTTTTTCAGATGGAAATTCAGTCGAATCAGGCTGGTCGTGTGAACAATATTTGATGAGTGGCGGAGTAAGCGCGATGAGGCTGTTCTGGCGTCTGAAATATGCAATGGAAAGAGCTGTGAATCGGCGGTTAACAATCGAACGGCTGGCAATCCAGCATGCCTTCGGCGACAATGCGACCAATTTTAGCATAATATTTTTCTATTTTCAGGTCAGCACAATGCCCCATCTAATTCACTGCTTTCGAACATGCCGCCAATCAGGATCTGTGCGAAATATCAGGCGATATCAAGCGGTGATCAGAACGCTACTCGCTGGTCTCGGTCGCTCGCGATCTGCTAAATCCAGGCATGACGTCAATATGATTTGAAGAAGATGAGCCGTGGTGGCTGAAGAAGAGATGAAAATGTGAAGAGTCAGATAATCTGCATTTGTTGTTGCTATTCGTTCATTCATTCTTATTGTTTGTTTATCGATTTATGAATAAATCTCGTTTATGCATTACGCTCTTCATGATGTAATTCGGCGCTTTACGGCGCTTTTTTGGCGCTTTCCACGGCGCTTTCCACGGCGCTTTTGACGCAATTTTCGCGGCCTTTCGCGGCGCTTTTTGTACGGCGCTTTTTTCTGAACTCCTTTGAAGGTATCCCTATGTCGAGACTTGAATGTATGAGCCAAGACAATTTTTCGGATTGGACTAGCATGTCTGTGACCCTCTAAGCCTAGATCTTAGACGGTTAGGGCTAAGATGCGTACACACAAATACTTGATATACTAATCACTCTAAACAGAAATTTTAAGATAAAAACAGGCATACCAAAGTTTTTATGTGACTCTTTGACGCTACTACAGTCCATTTTCTCTATAACGTACCGAATACACGGAAAAATGAAGTCCAGTGGAAGTCCACGAAACTGCTACTGGCCAACCAGTAGGTCACACTGGAATGCCAGAAAGTCCGAAATTCCAGGGGATTAGCACTGGCATTCCAGTGGTAAATCGCTTATTTAGTGGCAACTAAGTAGAAAACCAGCAATTTACCACTGGAATGCCACTGGCAATACACTGGAACTTTGGACTTACTGGTATCCAGTGGAAATTTTCTCGGTACAGTCGACGCTCGATGGTACGTACTACGTACCCCCAAAAGGTTCGTTCCCCAGAAGGTTCGTTTTTACCCTGATTATTGAAGGCTTTGGCTCTATATGTGTTGGGGGTCCTCCCGAAAAAAGCATGCCTTGGTCCCCCCTGTTGATTTTTTTCGAAAAATTTTTTTGCCCGAAAGTCTCAAAAACGTGTGTGAAATCATATGAAACTACATAATTTTTCAGAAAAATGTACTTCACCAAAACGAGAGGTCTTCCGTTACAACACAAATGCTATGAAACTGAATATTTTTGAACATATTATTGATGTCATTAATAGTATGGTGTTTGCATAGCTCATCTTTATTGGTGTCAAGCTTTCTGCGTTGTTGTTCTGCGTCAAAGAATAATTTTTTTCGAAAAAAAATTGAAACAATGGGACCAAGGCAAAAAATTTTGAAATTTTTCGAAAAAAATCGACAGGGGGGACCAAGGCATGTTTTTTTCTGGAAGACCCCCAACACATATAGAGCCCAGTCAACTCTCAGTCAACAATACAGTTAGGGTTGTCGGCACGACATGTCGATTTTGACATTTCCTGTCGAAATGTCGATATTTTTCGACATTCAGTCAAACCCCGGATTAACGTAACTTCAAGAGGCCAAAAAAAAGTCTAATATGAGTTACGCTAATATGAGTGTCGCTTAACTTTTTCATCTTCAGTTCACGTTAATCCGAGCTTATTTTCCAAATAGCATTATTTCCAGTGTTTCCAAAAAAATTTCACTCAATGAAAAAATTTTCATTGTCTCGATTAAAAATGAAATTTTTTTCTTAAGAAATTGTTCATTTTAATCGAGAGAATGAAAATTTTCTCATTGAGTAAAAATTTTTGAAAACACTGATTCTTTCTTGACACAAATTGAAAAAAAAACTATCTTACAACTTTCTTTGAATCCATACAGCTTTTCTCTTTTTCTCCATGCAAATGAGAATATACCGCAAACTATCTTACCTACCGAATAGGCCAGATATTAGAATAGCTTTGGTGCTCGCCGCTTCTAAATTGGTCTTCTCGAGCAAAGTGAAACAATAAACCAGCTTTACAGAATTTTAAGTTTTTTCGGAAACAGAAAAGTAAAAAGTGTTACTTAATTTTTGCGTCGAGACGATTTCGATATTACGTTAAAGGGGCATGCCTGTGCATTCCAAAAAGTTAAGGCGGGGAATTAAAAAACAGCAATTTTTTTAAATCTTTCCACTTCTCTGTGAGAAGTTCTCACTCGTTTTGCGTCAAATGTAATATTGATGACCTTATACTACTTTTAAAAACTAGGCAGAAAACTTAAAAAATCTAGATGAGAAGGCATGCGAAAATTAGCGAGTAACTTACGTAACTTCAAGAGGCCAAAAAAAAGTCTAATATGAGTTACGCTAATATGAGTGTCGCTTAACTTTTTCATCTTCAGTTCTGCTGGTCCCCGCCTTTTCTCCGTGTAACGCATCGGCGTGCCCCTTCAATGTGGGGGCCGTTTAAAAGAAAGGGACCAGCCTCAGGGTTACGTAAATGTGAGGTTTACGTTAATGCGGGGTTACGTTAATCTGAGCGTCCATGATAAACATTTATTAACAAAACCAAACAAACCGTAAAAAAGATTATTTTAATTTAAGGTTTACGTTAATTTGAGGTTATGTTAATCCGGGGTTTGACTGTATCGACATTCGACACGACATGTCGAACATTTTCGACTCGACTCGACATGTCAACCCTAAATACAGTCAACCATTACAATACAGTCAACTCTTAGTCAACAATACAGTTGTTTGAATGTTCGCACTGCGAATATACCGGTGGGTGCGCCGAGCAGTTGTCGAGGAACAGAAGGATCTTCCGCGTTTGCTGCCCAAGCTTTCGATCCCATGCCTGGAGCGTCTCTTCGAAGATTGCAGCGGTCATCCACGCCTTCTTGTTCGCTCTGTACTTGACGAGAACATCCTTGCTCTTGAAGCATCGCGGATTGGCCGACTTCCCGATCACCATTAGAGGGCACTTCTCCGTTCCAGCAGCGTGATCCTGGAAATGTGCTGTTAGCCTAGCCATCAATTGTGAAATGCTTACCGCTCCCTGATTTTCTTCCCGGATGTGCATCTCTCTCCTCGGAAGGCCACCGTCTTGCTGGGTAGAAGCTGCCAGAAGAGCCCAGTCTCGTCGAGGTTGAACACGTCGTTGGGGGAGAACTCGGAGATCATCGGCTGAAGAACATTCCGCTGCCATTCCGTGAGAGAATCGAGGTCCATCGCTCCAGCTTCGCCTTGCACATCCTTGAGCTTGATTCCATGTCGCTCTTTGAAGTTCTCCAGCCACCCGGAGCTCGCCTTGAATCCCTTGCTGGCAATGCTCATCAGTTCGGCAAGTTGCAGCGCTTTCTCCTAAACAAATTCCTTGAATTCAAAAAAAGAGATTGAACGTTACCTTCAGAAGATCTCCGCTGACCGGCAGGTTTTGGCCTCGCGCTTCGTCGAGCTTCGGATCATGCGCCACCGCCAGCTTCTTTCGCTTTGACGAGACACCAGATTTAAGAGCCGCTTCAATTTCCTTCTTCGAGTTGAGAATGCCTTGCACTGTCGTGAACTCATTAGGGGTGCCGTTATAGCATTAAAATTCATATGGGTTTACGTCGGGACTTGGCCTGGGTGCCATACAACCGAGGGTGCCATATAACCGGGGTGCCATCTAGCAGAGGTTTGACTGTATTGGCAGTGCCAGCCACTAGCAGCCCTATCGAACTCAGCTTTTCACAATGTGAATTGGCAACTGCCAGGCATAGGAGCAGGACAAAATTTGATCTGTTAAACGCAAAAACATTTGTCTACATTAATTCTAAAAACATTTACTAGTTATCAATGAAAATTCCAATGGCTTTAGTTAAAAAAATTTAAAATTTTTTTGATTCTAGTTATTCTCACTCACAGTGAGAATCACAGTGAGGTCACTCACTCTCTTTTTTCTACTCTCACTGTCATTTTCACTGCCCCAAAATATTTTCATTCTCACTCTCACTCACTGCCTAAAAATCAGAGTGAGTGCAAACACTGAAGGGGACCAAGGCAATTTCGGTATTTTTTTCTCAAATCCCAAATCTGATGAGGGCAAACATAGTAAGCATGAAAAAATATTATTAAACATAATTATCAGATTTTCAGTGTAGTTGGTAAAAAGTTGAGTTATAGGGGGGCTACGAACTTTGTAAACAACCCAGTACTAATTTTTTTTCAACTCTGGAGAGGCGCGTTATATGTCATTTATATTACTTATTGATTTTGCGCCAGAAATACGAAAATTGCGAATCTTCGATTAATATTTGAAAAATCGACTCGATGTATTTTTCTTTGAAATAGGTGCAATATAATTTTTAAAAACAGTTTTAGCAGACAGTGCATGTCTGAAAGCAAGCAATTTTTTAGAGTGGAGATGGGACCCAGCTTGCCTTTATTGTGCTGGCAAGCGGAAAATTGTCTTTTTGGTTTTGCCTGATGTTAATGTATGGTTAAATATTGCGTGTGCATAAAGCTGACAAACATATGTGTTCTCTGGGTATTAAGGATGGCCATATAACTATTTCACCCACCAATTTCTACTTCTGTTTTTAATCCATTTAAATTTTCTTCTGTTCAAACATATTTTTTTATTAAAGAGGTGTATGGATAAAAAAACTTTTGAGTAAGCTGGAAATTTCGGAAATTTTAAATTTATTCAATAAAAATTTCTTTAATTTTTTTGCTATTTTGTGATATTGAGAAGTGCAGTAAATGAAGAAGTAGACTCAGTTATGAAATTGATTTTTACTATCGATTTGTTAGGGTTTGAACTTTTTCATAAAAAAGCAATTTTTGTAGCTACTGAGTGGTCAATTTCCTAGCTAACGTCTATTTCTGACTGGTAATAAACATACCGTATATGCTCTAATTGAACCCCACTCTCTAATACAGTCCCGCCCTAGCGACCTATATTTTACCCAAGATCAATAATATACATTTGCAAAGCTTGCCACCTTAATTCCCACAAGCTCTACTGATTCCGCTTTTTATATTTTGGTTGAGCACCCACAAATCTCAAGATCGACCTAAATTTTTTAAGATTTTTAACTGTTACAAATAAATGCAACTAACAAATGAAAAATTTCGTTAAAACAGAGCCTGGGATCTTAGCGCTCAAAATCTAATTTGTATGAACTATCCTGATAAAAGCAGGTGTGTCACCTCCATAAATCCGCAGAGTAACATTCTGAAATCAATTTCAAATTAGAAATTTTTTTGATCTGTTTAAAACGAATTTAGTGGTACTTTGCAGTCTTCTGGCTTTGGTCGATCGTTTGTGGAAATGACCAAATATTTGCCATTAAAATCCGCTGTTCCCAATATAAGGGCATTCAATTTGAAAAAAGGTTCCCTTATATCGGAAACCGCGGGTCTTTTTAACAAAAATTTGGTCATTTCCAGAAACGATAGCCAGAATCAAAACCCTTGCGAGTTTTCAGACTGGTTTGACCGAACACAATTGGTAAAAGGCTACAAAAATTGAGGCAAAAAAATTGTCGGACCCAGCCGAGTGTCGAATTTGAGGTGGTGCTTCTACATTGAAAGGTACCTAGGTAGAATGTAATGTCAAATTTGCAGGTCATCCCAATCACTACTTCACAAATGGCTCTAATCTATGCATCAGCCATTAACAAGAGGGTTAACAACATGCCAGTGAAGAGCAAGAGATCGAGCGTTGAAGCCGCCACATCCTCCTCTTCCAATTCTGTTATTCACCAGCAATTGCAGAAGCACAGTGAGCATGTGTTGCCTGCCTCCTCTGCATTCCACCATATCAAACAGCGTTCCAACGAAGAGACCCATCGAGTGGACAACCGACGGGGTCACAGCTCAGACAATAACTACTACGACACACCACCGCCAGCACTGCCCAAACGGTGAGCAATTTAATTGGCTTGTTCTGCATAGTCTGCAAGAATATATTGTCTTTTGCATAACTAAAAAAAGAAACTTGTGTAAAAAATAGGTTTATAAGTTCATAGGCTAGGTCTTTCCAGCCTTTCAAAAAGTACAAAAAAGTGCATTTAATCTACAAACAATAAAAATTCGTCAAATTTGACTAGAAAAACAAGAGGTTAAATTTATTTTTGTCGCAAATTTACTTTTCTTATCCCAAATTTTCTTCTTTTTGTCCCGAATTTTCCTTTTGCCCTGTTCTCTTTAATTTTCTGACCGTTTTTACGAAATGATAAAACTATCGTGTAGCCTTGCGATCCTAGTTTCTAAGGGCCTGACTATACTTACATAAAAGTTGCAAGTTTCAGCCTTAAATTGAAAGTTGCAAGCGAAGGTAGTATAGTCGCTTGCAACTTTCACTTGCAACTTTCACTTTCAACTTGCATCTTTCATGTTTGTGACTGTACTTTTATACAACAGGAGCTGTAAACAAAAAGTCTCTAGACGTTCGTGGGAATGAAAAGGGTATAAGAGAAACCTTTGATTATGCGACTCTCCTTGTTCATAAAGCTTGCAATTTCTGCCCACAGCTTGTCCACCATAGCACGTTTCGAGTGGTCATTAAGCGTTGCATCTCATATGACTGGCCGAACACGAACCTCCTCAATGATAGTTGCCTTAAAGTTGAAAGTTGCAAGCGAAAGTTTCTTGCAAATTGCGACTATACTTTTTTTGCAACTTTCATGAAAGTTGCAAGAAGTATAGTCAGGCCCTAACGAGGTATGATTTCATGTAAGCTAATTTAAAAATGTAGAACAAAAAATTAAAAAAACTGAACCACGTCAAAAAATAATTTGGTTTGTAATTTTAATTTTTTGTTTTACATTTTCAAAAGATCTTTCACGAAAAAATACTTTATTAGAAACCACAGGGCGGAAAAAATTCGGGCACTTCTAAAAAATTCACGTACGTAATCCCTTGCCCGGTCGGTTTCCAATTTTCGGGGGATCAAATTGAAAAGTCCCGGCAAATCTAGTGACTTTTCCCGGCTAATTTGTAAAGCTCTTATTCTTAGTAGCTTTTTTATAAATTTTTTAATTTTTTTCTACCAGCGTGTAGCCCAGGATCTCAGCTTTCTCACAGGTTATCAACTGGCCACATGATGTTTGAAAAGGTTGGAGGAAATAGTCACAATAAACCAAATTTTTGAAAAATTTGCTCTATTGAAAGACCTTGTCCTCCAACTTTTTCAAACCTCATGTGGTCAATTAATAGCTTGTGAGAAAGCGGAGATCCTGGGCTACATGCTGGTTGAAAAAAATTAAAAATTTATAAGAAAACTACTAAGAATAAGAGCTTTACAAATTTGCCGGGAAAAGTCATTAAATTTGCCTGGAAAATTCACAGATTTTCCAGGAGTTTTCACATAAAGCCATTTTCGGGTGGCAAGCCCTCAGAAACCTCCACAATAACGGCCGGCTGTGATGAAGAGCACAAGCACAGAGCTTTTAGGTAGCTTAACTACTATCATCGATTTTCCTGGGAAATTCGATGGGGCAAAGAGCCACCTACGCAAAAATTTTTAAGTGCCCGAGTTTTTTTGCGCACCCTGTAGAATCGCACGATGGTGTTGTCACTTTTCAAAAAGGTCAGAAAATTATAGAGAACAAGACAAAAGAAAAATTTGGGGCAAAAGAAGATAATTTGGGAATAAAAGGAAGATAATTTGGACAAAAAAGGTAAATTGGCGTTACCAGCGAATACCTCCCCCCTCCAAGAATCTGACCTTCCCAAAATTGCTGTAACTACCCTTTGGAACAACAAGTTTAGGCTTAGCCCTTAGGCTCAAGGGTAGGCCAGCGTATGGAAGTTGTGACTAAGGAATGTCTTACGCACATTTTTGGGGGTTAGGGACATATATTTGGGTACTTATTATTATTATTAATACTTGAGTCAAAAAATGGAAAATCGTTGTGGATGGGGGTTGCGAGGAGTGGGAGGGATATTTGCTAGTAGGGTCGGTAAATTTAAGACAAAGTTTGACCTAAAAACAAGTTATAGACTTCAAACGGTACTTTTATAGTATTTCAAACCGCTTTGAACAAACCCTGCAGAACGTTTGCTTCAAACGGTTTGAAATAGTTTACAAAGTGCCAACGTTTTCTAGTTTTCTTTTAAAACATTCTAATTTTTCTGAAAACGAAGATTCTTAGCTTTTGTTTGCTAGATCTTAAAAAATGCTACTTCTCACATTTTCAATGCCAAAATATTATTTGTTTAAATTTTTCTCTTGCATTTGACGTAAAGTGTGGACTTTCGTAAAACCTGTACTTAAATTGTTAAAGTAAAAAGTTTTGACTTGAAGTTTTTGCTAAAAACTGACTGTAAACTAGTCGAACATTTAAAAAATATTGAACCCTAGTAGCAAATATCGACTAACATACGCTGGCCTTCCCTCAGCCTTAAAACAACGGTAAATACAGTGATTTTAAAAAATTAAAAGGGGGAGTATGTTGGGAATATTCGCTACTAGGGCCGAATATTGTTGTCCTTGAACAATATTGGGTTGTTTTCGGTTATCCGGACACCACTCAATTTTGTGTAGGTCTAAATGTCAACGAAAATACCTTGCGATACCAAAATATAAGTATTTTTTATTTGATTGCTTTTCCAATATTAGTTTCATTAATCTTTAGATAAATTTAGTATTGTAAAGTTTTGGCGAAAAAAATAAAATATTGGGTGGGGTCCGGATAACCGAAAAGAACCCAACATTGTAAGGAGTATCCCAAAAGTGTATTAATTATTTATTATTAAGTTCTGTAGCTTTTTGATTGCCACATGAACTATTTATTTAACAATTCCGGTCTTAAATGTAAATTCCTTGAAATTGCAGGTGCATTTCGCACTGCTCATGCAGTGTTTGCGGCAGAGACCTAGCAGCACTGTCGACCACCGAGTCCACTGGCATCATCAGCATCAGCAACTTAACTGGTAGCATGAGGTGTGCTTGCAGTGATGCAGAACTACACATTGTCCCTACAGCCAAGCGCACCTCCTCTTCCAAGTCACACAAGAACTTGCATCGCTCGAAAACAAGGCAAGTGACATCTTCTGCAAACTAACTCCAAACAATAATAGAAATTGACAACTGCTCCTGCTAATAAGCTATTATTAATGACTAGGGACAGCAGGCGCCTATATCGTATTTTGAAATTCAAATATAAATCCACTTTTCACTTTGAAAGGGCAAAATCTCAATTTTTTCACAACAATCTTCAAATCTAATTGCAAAAGGTCCTCCGCCATTGAAAGAGCTTTCGAATGAGTATAAGCATGCAAATAAAAATATTACACTAAAAAAGTTTTCCTTTGTGACCAAACATGTACTCAAATTGGCGACAGACGTTCCCCGTCCCAAATACTATATAGAGATTTGTGAGGAAAAATGTTATTTAAAAAAAAACTCGACTGTTTTTGCACTTTTTACTCATCAAATCATCACTTCAAAGCATTCCTTAAACACCTTTCCAGGGACGAAAATAAAACTGTTTGCCACTCAAGTATTCTCAAATATTATATTAAAAAAAATTGCAGTTGCAGCGATGTGAAGCGCAAAACTACAGTGAGTGGAGTGCCACTGAGCAGTACAATGGGAGGGATTGGAGCCCATATAGGAAGTTCTTCCACCAACATTAGCAGTAGTTCACACCATAAAAACATTCGCAAAATCTCTACTCCAGTGATGATGCAAAGTATGTATGCAGACACAACAACCAGCAGCAGCAGTCCGTCCAAACATTCTAGCAGTCATATGCGCAAGAACCTTGCCAAAAAGCGTCTCAACCAGGTAGATATGTTTGCCCTCATAAACGCATTTGTAAACATCGCTTAAGAAGTATGGAATGGCAGATGGTGGGGACATATGCACTTCTGTCTACTCTCCTGACTATGGCTACCATGGAGCGGATGGAGAGGATGAAGATGGGGCAGAACAGGGTGACAAAGATCAAGCTCTATCCAAGTGTTTGCGTGTTCACCGCAGTTACTACAGACGACGTTCCATTAGTCTGGATGCTGCAGTGAATGGAAGGAGTGCAGATGGGTGTTGGAGAAGTTTGGAGTCATCCCCTGACTCTTCTATGGACTCTACGTGAGTGCTTTTAGCTTGTGTAACCCCCTGACACAGACGAACATAGTCAAAAACAACATGATTCCCTATATATTTATACATAAAATGACACGAGGAGTCACTTTATGAATAATTTAGCCAAAATATTTCGACCGATCTCCACTAAAAATTAATTTTTCAGGCACGAATCAAAGATGAGCATGAGTGCGTTTCAACGCATGCGATGTCGGTTTAACAGATGGAAGTTATCCACTTAATCTACTCTACCATGCATTGGGTGGACAAGCGAGGGTAGTATAAAGCCATTAGCGTTAACTCATTTGACATTCCCTGATCTCCATGCCCTGATATATACATACATGTTTTTACTTTGTTTATGTGTATTTTCCTAATCTCCTTGCTATTTCTTTGAAAGTGAATCGTTGTTGCTGCTGTATATGGGATGCTTTTCCTTTCAACTGTTTTCATTAGTTTTCCAAAAAAACCAAAAAATAAAGGTGCTTTCTATCTTTCAACCCTGTTTACCACCTTAGAACTGCCTTGGCACCATATTTTTTGCGTGTATTTCCAAATGTTGGTTGCTTAATGGTGACCAAAAATCTTTTCAAAACGAATTCCTGAACAAACTCCTAACGTCTCTCCAAAAATTACAGTGTATTGGAAAAATATTTTAGCAAGAAAAAGAGCAAGTAGGACATAAAAATAATCAGCTAGCTACAATTGTTTACAAATTCGCAAACAACTATATCATCTGATCGCAGATCGGTGGCTGGCTGAGAGTGAAGCGAGACAAGAGATTGCGGCAGTACATTCCAAAGGCATGTGAACAAAGTCAAAGACTCAGCTAGGAAATTAACAAAACCAGCGATTTTATTATTTACGTCCAGCACAGAGGAAGAAGATAACAAAAAAATTATCTAGAAAATTCGACACGTTTCCAGTAAAAGTCATCTAATATTTTTTACAATTTCACAAACTCTGAACAAACTGTAGAAGAGTTTGTAGATCAAAATTACGAAACAATGGCTTCTAGAATGTTTTCCACCAAAAAATACGCATATTTTTAGCTTTGAGGTTTCCCAACTAATTTTAATACCTTCTAATAGTAAACATACACAAAATTTTGGACTTTGGACTCATTAAATTTGTGAGCTATCAACACTTTGGAGACATTTTCTAAAATTTTATGGTCGAAAAATTGGTACAAGTAGCTTGTCGATTAAGCTTTTAAAAGTACACTGAAGTAAAAGGTGACAATTAAAGCTGTCCATCAATTTCAAAACACGGTTGATTATTATCATTATGAGTATCAAGGCCTTTGTAGACATATTATTGATTATGGACAGCATCCTCAGCCAGGTATTTCCTCCATCTTGTCACTCCAAATATACAGACTATAGAAAGAGAGGAGGGAGAGTGGGTGCCAAGGAGTGCACGCACGCACAAGCAGGCTTTTATCAGTTGTGCCTGCCCAATGAATAACTAACACTCAATGGTTGTGTCCAACCAAACACGGCCTAACTCCATAATATTATCTGCCCAGTATAAAAGCGGAAGAGTGTTGGAGAGGCCAGTTAGTGTTTACTATTAATGATAATACAGTCTTCAGTTGCGAGCAGGCAAGTCTCATTTTATTTAACTCTTTAAAGAAAAGACATGCAAACACATGTACAGGCCAAAACAATGAGAATAGCTCTTTTCAAAACACGTCTCAATTTCTACCTACCCCTAGCAAATTTCTTATTATAAACTCGAGCACCGTGTCAGTAATTGCTGTCAAAAACTTGCATCATTTACAATGAAATGACAACATCGCAAAAAAGATCTATTCAAAATTTTGTTTTTAGCTATTTTGTAGGCAGCCATTCTTCTTAAAAAATCTCTGGATAGTGTTTTTGCATCTGAAAAGTAAATCGCCCGAACTGTAAAATGAAAACAATTCAAATTTTTATTCGCTCTTAGCATTTATTTATTTTTTGATAAGTTAAACACGAAAAAATCTCAATAGCTACCCCTTGGTTTGACCACAAAAATTTTATTTTTTGGGTGCTTTGGTTCCCCAAGCTGATTTTTGTTAGATTCCAAATCCTTGGGGGACCAAGGCATGCAAAAAATAATTTTTTGTAGTCAAACCCAGGGGTGGCTATTGGGATGGATTCGTGTTTAGCTGATCGAAAAACATCGAAAAACGCTAAGAGCAAATAAAAATTTGAAGGGTTTACATTTTACAGTTCGGGCGGTTTCCGTGTGAGTTTGAGCTAGTTTTTAAAATAGTCAGTAAACATATAGCAAAACATTCTGACGCGATCACCCAGAAAATTATGAAATCATGTGAATAAAAAACATGAATTTGAAAAGAAAGGCTATTTTTCTGTCACACCCTGCAAATGAACCAAAATACAATATTTTTAACGTTTGGTGTGTCTCAACGAGTGTATTTTCAGTCGCAAGAAATCTTCCAAAAGAGCTAAACATAGTGTTTGTGGAGCTCTACTAGCGGCATCACGCCGCGGTGTTTCCTTGGCTCCAAGCATAGCTTTTGAGCAGGACTCATTGCACAGCTATTCTTCAAGCAGCTCTGTCAGCAGCAGTGACGACGAATGTGGTAGCGTGGTTGGCGAGGACTACACTCTCCTTGACCTCAGCGACCAGAATTTAGGGTTGGTTTTTTTAATAATAAAGTTTTGATTCTAAACTAGCAAGTAAATATTTGTTTTCAAAAAGCTGCTGACTGATAAAATAGATTTCATAGTTTTGTCATCTTCAATTGTAATGTTGGCACTTTTTTAGTTCCCTCTGATTTTTCGAAAAATGACCTTTAATTAAAAACTGTTTTTTATGTCTTAGGCAGGGCTAGACATTTGTGCTGTAAAATAGCACAAAAACAGCTTTATTATGAAATTTAAAAAATATAAACCGCAAAAAAGAAAGTAAATTAAACCTGTGAACAACTGTAGCCTAAAAATAAATGCAGTCAAACCTCGATAAACCGACACCCCTGGGGAAAGTGTCGGTTTGAAGAGGCTTTAAGTTCAATTGTAGACCAAAGTGTCGGTTTACCGAGGTTTTTAATGAAAGACATTTCATATACATATATATTTGACACTTTTTTTAAACTTTTGAATCGATTAAACTGAAACAAGTTTTTATGAAGTCAATAATAAATTGTTTTTCAGCTAAATTTTATTAAAAATAAGACAATTTTGATTGAAAATTATCTATATTTGTTACAAAATTGCAGAGGTGTCGGTTTATCGAGGGTGATTTTCTTTGTGTGTGCTGGTTCAAAGTGTCGGTTTAAATAGGTGTCGGTTTATCGGGGTGTCTTTTGACTGAAATTTAGTCAAATCCAACCAAATCAGGCTCAAGGTGTCGGTTTAACGAGGGTGTCGGTTAATCGAGGTTTGACTGTATAACTAAAAAATAAAGTGTAAAATGCAATTTCCACATTTAGATAAATGTAAAATCCAGCATTGCAGCAGCCGAAAACATCGACTACTAACAAAAAATAGTCTGTCAACGGCAAGGGGCTAAATAATGAAAAAACTGTAAAAATGTTTGTTTCACAATTGTTGTTTGCTGAAACTGTAAATAAACAATTTCATAAAACAGACTGCCAATGCTTGAAAAAACTCAACGACATGGAAGATAGAAGAAAATTTATGTTAAACCATATCAAAACTATATGTGTCAGCTTCAGATTTCTTCCTGATTTCATTAGTGAAAAAAGGAACTTCATCGAACATTTGATCTTGGACGGCAACCAGTTGACTGAGCATTCTTTGGAGGAGTTGCCTTACTTGCCAAAACTCAAGTCTCTTAGTCTCAATTCCAATAAGGTAAGGGAATATGGGATACAATTGAAAAAGACAACAATACACTAACATATATTTTAGGCGAAGAATATTGGACTTGTGTTGCAGTTTCTATCCCGTCAATGCCCTAATTTGACGTTCCTAAGTTTGATTGGGAACCCTGGGTGGCCGCATCCAATCATAAACTCAGACATTCGATTGTATCAAAGCTATGCGTAAGTTAGCTGCTCCATGTTTGCAATTATAACAACTTCTAAAATTTCAGACTCGCAGCAGTCAAGCTCTTGCCAGGCCTGCGATTTTTGGATACGGCTTCGGTTGTTGCAAGATCGGAGAGTGCGAGAGCGCAACACTGCCACATTATTTGAAAAGTCCAATTATTTACCAATTTACTCAAGCTGTATAATACCACACACAACTAATCAATCCTATTTTATTTACTTCGCCTTTTACTATTTTTACTTTTCAATATTTTATTCTTGTAAACCTTACAACAACAAATTATATCATCAAATATTAGTAAACCAGCATTTTGAAAATAATAAATTGTTTAAACAGCACTTTTTTTACATATCTTATATAGTATTTGGCATGTGTGGGTGGGTGGATAACGCTTTTTTACTTCGAAGGCCAGAACGGGTCGTAGATAGCGAAATCACTTTTGTCGCTAATACCGTCGTGTTCCCCCAGAATGTCAGCTTTCGTTTTGAAAAAAGAACAGGCGAAAAAAATGAGTTCTAATAGGGGATATACCAGGGCTCTCAAATGAATTGATTAATCAGAAAAGGGTTGATTTTAGCAGGTCAAATCTGATGATTTTTAAAAAGGTTGATTTATCAGAAAAGGGTTGATTTTGAAAAAAGAAGGTTGATTTGTCTGATTTCTGCAAAAAGAAATAAAAACTTGTCAAATTTTCGAATTCCCGCCAACATTTTATTCAAAATTTTCGCCTGCGGCGCAATTTCTTTCAAATTCTTTTGTTTTTTAGTATTTTGCTCGTTCAATAGTGTTGTGTTTCCTTTTTAGAAAGATGCCTCCTCACGCAAAGCACGAGTACAAAGCGCAATATGAAACAGAGTTCAAAAAGATCCGCAAAGGAAAGGACGACTATCACGCTTTCTGCATCCCGTGCAAAGATGAAATCAACCTGACGTCGATGGGCAAAGCCGCAATTAGGGTGCACCAGGAGAAGCAAAAGCACAAGGAAAACGCCAAGGCCGCCGATACTACAAGGTTTCTTTTACTTTGAATGTCTTATTAGTGCCTTATGTTTTCAGAGTTATTTCAAACTTTATGCCAAGCCGATCAGCGCCGACTGCAATCGATGACAAAACTTCCGCCGCCGAAGGCGCCTGGGCTTTCCATGTCGCAACTCACAATCAAGCTTTCTCTTCAACTGACTGTTGCTCGTCTGATGCTCTTTTCCGCACGATGTTCTCTGACTCTCAGGTGACTAAGAAGTTCGGATGTGGGCAGGCGAAAACCAAGGCAATTCTAACAGGTTTCTTTCTTCTTTTGATTTTCTTGTTACTTTTATGATCTTTAGGTGTGCTGGCGCCTTATTCCGTCAAATGTCTGCTTAAGGAACTGGGGGCTCAGCCATTCTCTATCTTGACCGATGCATCAAATCACAAGGAGATCAAGTTGTTTCCGCTCGTTATCAGGTTGGTTTTTCTTTTTACTTTGTTATTGATAATCGTTGCAGATTCTTTACCGCTGACAAGGGAGTTCAAGTTTCTCGGTTTGACGTTTCATTTTGAATCGAATTGACTTTGCATTTTTTAGACCAACTATGAGACAATTCCGACGCATGGTCCGACTCGATGGCTGACGCTGGGCAAAGTGATCAACAAGATTCTAAAGCTGTGGGAGCCACTGACTGCGCTATTCGGATTCGCCAACAAGCCGCCGCTATACCTCGAGAAGTTCTTCGCGTTGGAGGAATCGCTTTCTCTTCTGCAGTTTCTCCAGAGTGTTCTGGGCGTCTTCGAGAAACCTTTGCTTCAGCTTCAGGTTTCGTGGCTTTCTTTTACTTATTTATATTGTCTTGTTTTCAGAAATCAACAGCACTCTTGCCAGAACTGGTGGAAATCGTCGATTCTTTCAAGCAGAAGGTAGTGGAACGGAAGGCGAAGGAATTCTTCGGAGCGCCAACTGCAACTTCTCTCGAGCGTTTGGACATGAAAGTGAAGGAAAGGCTGAGCGCGAGTTTCCAGGTTGCCATTTGTTTAAGTCAGCTTTTGTAACTCCTTCCTTCAGGATTTCTACACGACGGTTACCGACTACGTTGACAAGTGGTTCCGCATCGAGCTCCTGCCGACAAACATCTCGTGGATCATGCTGAAGGAGAACAACATCGACTACACGGAAGCAGTGGAGCTGGCAAAGCAAGTGGCGCCCGAAATCGCGGTCAATGATGAGCTCTTCAACGAGGTGATGGAAGTCAATCGAATGCTGCGCCAAATCCCAGAGGATGTCTTCAAAGTCTATCCAGCGGAAACGAAGTGGCAAAATATCTTCAAGGTAAGCGAGATTTTCGTTACAAAAATCTTGTAGATTTCTTAACATTTACTTTTAGGACAACGACTCTCTCCCGAATCTCTATCGTCTGGTCAGAATCATCTTCTCAATTCAGTTGGCAAATGCGTTCGTCGAGCGGGTCTTCTCTTTGTGCAAGGCGCAGTGGACTGATACAAGGAACTCGCTGCAAGTCGAAACTGTCAAGGCTCTTCTCCAAGTGCGTGTTAATTTCGATATGGACTGCGCCGATGTTTACAATTTACTGATGAAGGATGAAACTTTACGAAAGAAAATTCAAGGAGGAGAGAAATGGGAGTGATAAATTGTTTATGTTTTTTTTTGTTTGAAAATGTTATTGATTGATGTAAAAATGTAGAAATAAAATGCCTTGTACGATTGATTTGTCGTTGCGTAAAAAATCTGATTTTTTGTGTAATTTGTCTGATTTTTGAAATTTTGAGTTAAGAGCCCTGGTTATAAGCCTATGCTTATCCGATTTATCCGAAAATTGGCCATTTTTTCGGATACCGGATATCAAAAAGTGCCGGATATCGGATGTCGGATACCAAGTGCAGCCCTGTACTGTACCTAATTGATTTAGAGCAATATGTCCTCTTATTGAAGAATTTGGTGCATTTCGTCCCTTTTTCTCGATTTGGGGCGTTTTAGACGTTGGGGCATTTCGTCCGTGTCCGACTGCCATGTGACTGTTCGCTAGTGTGTCGGTGGTAAGTATGGAGTAGAGGATTTGGCCATTTCTGTAGGCTCTGTAGGCTGATTATTAATAGAAAAGTTAATTTTGCAACGATATTCTAAACACAAGATTTCATAGCTTCTGCCTTCTTCTTTTGATGTGTATAATTTGACTGAATTTTATTCGAAAAATCAGCATATGGTGGATAGTAAAAAAGTTAAAACGCATTTTTACCACTTTAACTACAGGGCTAGTTGAAAAAACCGCCATATTTGAAAAATTAGTGTAGCCAACCCCTTGCATGCCCGATTTCAGATTTTTTTTCGGAAATCTCCACAGTGTATTATTTTGTGACAAAAAGTTATTGCGGAGCTTATTCCGTATGCTGTCCCGCTCATATGATATGAATCCTATCATATACTTTTTTGTGTTCTGCTAGTTGCTGGGTTTGAGAAGAGGCTCTATGCTTAAAGAGATTACACTCTTTACTATGCCAGTATTCATAATGAGTCCATAACTTCTTTTGTGACCCCTTTTCCGAAATTCTATAAACGCCAATCGACTTAGTTTTCGATGGCAATTTTTTGGTATGTAAAGTCAAAAACACGATTTTTGCCTGGTCCCCTGTGGTTTGGATCCCAAAATTCTTGAATCACCCCGTAGATAGAAAGTCAGATTTTCGAAGGGGGCCCGCCAATCAAACAAATACCTAAGTTTAAAAATGGGCCAATTTGTTTTTTAATTTGCTCAATTCAAATACATTTTTCAAATACATCTTTTAATTTTTTAGATTTTGATTTGGTCAGTTGATGGCTTGTTAGAAAGGTGAGAACAAGGGCTACACGTTGGTCAAAAAAATTAACATGGCTATGAAAAACACCAAAGACAAAAGTTTATAAAAATTTCTTGGGAAAATTCATTAATTTGCCGGTAGTTTTCACATACAGTTATGATTATTAAAGTCAGTGAAGAACAGCGAGAACTTATCCAATATTTACAATCAATCACTTTTCACTGTCGAGGCAAAAAGATTTTAAAAGTTTGCATTTAATACCGAAGTTGTTTGAAAAAGGAACAATATGGAAAAAGTGCAAAATTTTGACATTGGTTTCCAAAAGCCTTACTCACAAACAAAAGTCGCCGTTAAAGTCGGTCGACATTAAATAACGTCGTTGTGAGTAAGGCCTTAGGTGGAAGATTTTAGGGGGGAATATTCCGTTTTCGATTGTATTATTAAAAACTGTGGCCAAATCGCAATTTAATGATCTCCCAAAAAGGTTTACCGCTTGCTGAGTCTAACTTTTTTTAACATGAGAATTCCTGGCTGTAACTTGGACTACCTGGGGGTTTTAGGACCTCCTGAGCACGAATCACTCCTGAGGCGCAAGAACTTTGATGCAACGCCATCAATTATCCCAATTTTCACAGCGACTCTTTGAAAAATGGTTTTTTTCTTCAGGCTGGTGAGCAGGGGATGGTGGAGAAATTAGTGCAGAATTTTCTTTTATACCCATAAAAAAGCCCTTTGCCTGAGCTTTTTAACGCTACGTTGTTTGCCTATATAATTATATATAGGCCTACATAAAAAATCATGGTGGGTAAGAAATTTACAATTTCACTAAAAGCATGCGAAATTTTTGCAGAAGCTGCTTAGTTGTAAAATAGACTCCAGATTCAGAATCATCATGAAAAATGGCACCTGATGGCACCTAAAAAAGGGCTTTTGGTGTGTTTAGCAAACGTCTCAAACAAATCAAAAAATTTTCAAAAACAGTTTGACGTATAAGAAATGCGAATTCAAAATTTCTGACAGTGGATCAGGGTTGCTGCATTGAAAGCTTTCCGGAAAGTTTTCTGGAAAACTTTCCGGACAGAAAAGAACGCGGAAAGTTTTCCAAAAAAATGGAAAGAAATAAAAACAGGAGAAGAGAACTCTCTGTGGGCCGGACCCATGTTACACCTCGTTTTTATGCGTTTTCACTAGGGTTATTTAGACGGTAAGTTACCACGGTAACCTACTACAGCCTGTATAACTTACCGAAAATCTGTAAGTTTAAAACAGTTAACTGTACAGTTGACAAAACTGTATAGTCAACCTGATTTTTAAACAGAGGTGTCGGATAAGCGAGAGACGCGGGTCTTTATGGCACCGTAAAAGGATTTGGGAAAAACGATCGGCAAAATCAGAATCCTTGCGATATTACAACAACTGGAAAAACATTTTAAAAATTGGCTTAAAAAAAGTGTCGGACCCTAGGTGGGAACGAACTTGATGGGGTGTCGGATAAACGAGACTAGACTGTATATTAGCACATGTACAATCCCTTGTTACTTCTGTCCGATTTCTCACCGCCAACCGGAAGGTTTTCCGGAAAACTTTCCGGTTAACTTTCCAAATCTTTTCTGTCCGGAAATAAAAGCAACCCTACACTGGATTCGTGTTCGGCATGGTCGATTTGCTTATGAAACCGGTCCGTGTCAATAGTTCCCGGCCTGTATAAAAGGGACAATAGTTTTTAATAGCTTGGGGTCTGTGAAAAACAACCGATGGTTCGCCGCTCGTATAAAAGGGGAGTTTTTTTTTCCGGGAATTCCGTATCCGTTTTAACGCTTCTTACACGCGTTTGAAATTTTTTCGACCAATGTACTGCTGATCAGCTTACCTGTCGACCTTTTTTGCCTAGAGCTAACTATGCTTTGCCTAATTTTTTATAAATAAAACGTTGTATGTGAACACCACTTATAGATGTCTGCAATTCCATTACTTCGCTCTGGCCCGGATTCTCCTTATTCTCGAGAACTAATTGATGGTCTGTGTCTTGTAGAAAATGTGAAGAAGCAAACTAATGCTCTAGTATCTGCTGTCCTCTATCATATTGCGGTAAACATTTTAAAGAAGTTGTCATTCCTTCTCAAGTTTAATTTGATTATTAGGAAATGAATTCCAGTCCTGGTTCTAACCAATTCGAACGCTTGGGTGAAGTCTTTCGCAACTTTGGCAATGTCTGCGTCGACGTAATTTATAGCGAATCATCAAATTAAAATATATATTTTTTGAATCTAACGCAGGTCTTCGTCAAAAATGTATTTGAAGATACGAAGCAGAAGTTTGAAGAAGCTGGGCAAATTCTCAGATACTTTGCTGCCAGGATCGAAGGGGACACTGTCGTTACTTTGCAATACTGGTCCACTGTGAGTTTATCGATGCTGCTAATTTTACACTAGAACTGAGAGCTTTTAGAGCAAATATGAATTCATACGTGAAGAGGTTAAACAAATGGAAAAGTTGCGTGTTTCGATGGATGCTGCAGTGTTGAAGGTTGGAAAAGACTGCAAAACCAAGTCGAAGCATGTAGAAGATTGCGATTTGAAAGTAGCAGCATTTAGAGCTCAACATAGTAGGGTAGAGGAGCTGCTCAAAGATTTCTACTCCGAAAATGTGGGTTATTCTATTTAGTATCTGCAGGGTGTGCCATAATTACGCGGCCACTCAAAAAATTGGCTACGTAGCCCATTGCCGGTCGATTTCCGAATTTTCGGGACCTAACCTTCGGAAATCTCCAATTTCATTTAGGATCTTTGTAATGGCTTCCTCCTTTATGGCTTCTTCCAGAAAGGAGGAAGCCATAAATTAGCCAAGGAATATCTGAAAGAGCC
Source organism: Ditylenchus weischeri (assembly GCA_029231635.1). Lineage (NCBI taxonomy): Eukaryota > Metazoa > Nematoda > Chromadorea > Rhabditida > Anguinidae > Ditylenchus > Ditylenchus weischeri. The sequence goes on from JAMRYI010000210.1 coordinate 170,072, forward strand.
TTCAACGTTGTGCCACAATAAAAAACAGTTGTCTTTCTTACATACATCTTATTGCGTAATTGTTTTATTTGTCATTCGTTCAGGTTTCACATATACACAGGTCAGAATTCCTTATTATTTGTTGGTTAATCACAGATATTTGCAGGATGCGTCACCTTCGCAAACAGCGTGAGAAACAAACGCATGGTTGAGAAGAATTCTAGTGACTCCAAGAAGACTGAGTGCGCCCATTCAATCAGAAGGAAAGCACTTCGAAAAATAATCTGGTAATCTCTTGTGTTTGATTAATAAATGATTAATTTTTTGTTGGAGTCGTGGGTTATCGTGCATAGAACCCCAAGTGAAGTTGGAGATTTCCGAGGGTTAGGGCCCGAAAATTCGGAAATCGACCGGGCTATGTGCTACGTAGCCAAATTTTTTGAATGGGCGCGTAATTTTGGTACACCATATGGTATATTGATCTATATTTTTACAGCTCGGTACTCACATCAACATACTACAAAGTTTTCTCGATCAACACAACTTTTTCTATGAAGAGATAATCATCAAGCTCCAGGTATATTAATTTGATCAAATGAGTGAGTTTTACTATGCCTGTCATTCAGGAAGTTGTCGACCTAGTCTTTTTACCCTGATCTCTCTGTGATTATCCGTCGAGGCTATGAACTGCTAGGCTCAATATACAAATGTGTTTGTTGTACCTTGTGATGTGTATGTCTTTAATTGACTCAATAAATTAATCGAAATACGGGTTTAAACTTTGTGCTGACATTGATCACCCCGTTGCAGGGGGGAGGCGTTTAAAAAATGTGTTTTAAATTTTGCTGTACACAAGGCCAAGCAAAATCCTTAATCTTGAAGACTATCTTAGAGGATGGTCAGGTTCTTCCTTGGACCAAGTTTTATTCGTTCAAAAAATACTTATCTTAAAATTTTTCTTATGCTTAAATCATATCGTGAAGTTTTGATTTTGAAATCTAAAGGGCAAAAATAATTATTATCCTTTACATTCTGTTTACATCCTTCATATTTACATCCTTTTCATTCTATTTTGTCCATGCATCATAATCAGGTAAACGACTATAAACTGGCTTTGTTGCTTGTATCTATGAAATTTTCAATTACTCTTAGAATCAGAATTCAATGCAAGCCGGACCAGCAAATGCGTATTTGTCTCAGCAAGTTAATCAGTCAGCTATGAACACTTCAAGTCAGCAGCAACCTCCAAACGCTCATATTTTTTCACAGCAATCTCACTACTTGCTCACTGGCCAGATGCAACAGAACTTTCCTGGAAGAAATGAAGCAAGTAACAGTGAAATGCAACCCGGATTCCCGCAAGCTTTGCCAAATACTTCTGCAAATTCTACCAACTTTAGTGGTGAAGCTGGCACAAATCAGGGCTTTTCTTCATTTCAACAAAATTTAAACAGGTGATTGATAGTCCTAATTCGAGACATGGACTTTTTATTTGTGTGGCATAACAGGTGGGACATTTGCAAAGAAGCATTTCAAAATGACAACATTAATTTCTGCTTACCTTTAAACCATTGCTAAAAATGGTTATAAAACAGGACTCCCACGTTTTCAGATTTATCTGAAATGTTATAATTTTTGAAGTCTCGAGAAACATCAAAATTTGATTTTCAGAACAAAAAATATGACTTCTATTTAAAATTTAAACGGCAAATGCCTGATTTTTAGAGTAAATTAGCATAAAAATTCGATTTTTGATCAACACTTATCTGATTTAGAAGCTAAAGGAAAAATGTTTAATTTTCGAGAAAATATAGGAGGACTGTAACAATAACTTTGTTTCTTATCAAACAAGTACTGCTTTGTCTAATGTGCAAATGTCGTATTATGTAGAGACAATACTTTTTTTCTGACGCAAAAACATTTTTGAGAGAAGTTTGCTTTTTCCCAAAAAAGTGTTTGGCTAGACGCTAGAAAAAGGTATTTTCCATTATGTAGCTGATCCTAAAACCAAAAATCTTCGGCTATTTTTAGTTCGTTTTTAGATCAGAAGATAAGGCGATTCCCCTATACCAAACACAACCAAATTTTCAACAGCAACTCCCCCAACATCGTCTACCTGTTCAGCCCTCATTAGCAACTGTTTCTTCGGCTGCCTTTCCCCGACAAACAGTTGGAATATCATCAAGTAACTGATTTTATTAGTAGCTACTACAAAAAAATTGCATTTGAATTCGTTACATTTTCCAAATGCCAATAATCTAATTTTCGATGTAAAATTAACGAGTAATCTGTTGTCTACACTAACATGTTTTCAGTGCACGGCGCCACAAAACCAGCCGCTTTGGAGCTCAGGTTGCAGAATATTCATCCTTCTATTTTGCCTAGAGAGATGTTGCAAAATTTAGGTACGTCAGCACTTTATATGGCTACTGTCGAACCTCATAATAATATACCCCTGATATATCATACCCGTCGATATAACACACCCCTAGGGTCAGTCCCAAGGGGATATGTTATAACGAGGTTTGACTGTACTTCGTAATTTTTTTGTAAATTTACACAAAATTTACGAACTGCCCTTTCAGTCTTCCGATTTTATCAACGTTAATAAAATTGATTTAGACCGTCTTACGGTGGAAGCTCTTTGTGCTCTTGGTAGAGAGATCATTCAGGTAGTCGGTCTTTTTAACCCGTTAATGCGCACTGGTACGATTTTAATACCAGAAAATAACAGGGTGGGTATCATATTTTTTTTTAAATTTTTTCTCGAAAAAATTTTACTTCTAAACACTCTTCTAGTTTTTTTGTACCTTTCTTTTAAGTTTTCAGTTTTAGTGACCACATTCAATGTCTAAACTCCAAAATGAGACTAAATTTGCTTATTTGTGACATGAAAAATAAATACAATAGACTTGTGACCAAAAAATTTGCAGAGGTAAAAAGAACAAGTAAAATTTATGACTTTTTCTTGAAAAATGTAATTTTTCTCGCTAAAACTAATGGTTCGTTCACGGACTGTGACTTAGACTAAGACTGAGACTTAGACGTAGACTGAAACTGAGACTTAGACGTAGACTGAAACTGAGACTTAGACTGAGACTTAAACTGAGACTTTTTTTGGCTACATGAACACCTCTTAGTCTCAGTCTAAGGTGTTCACGGACTTAGACTGAGACAGACTAATTTTTTATGAGCATTTTTGTCTTTATTCCTCTTATTACATAACTTGCTTCGTGATTTAATGGTTTAAAAACCGATTAATGCGTTTCTTTTAACAAGTTCAAAGAATTATTGCATAAATAACCATCCCTCATAATCACGTAAAGTTCTGTGTGTGTCTTTCTTAAATTGGAAAAGAGTTGTAGGATCTTCGACTATGCGCTTGTATATGTTCTCCTCAGATTGGGTCACAGGAGAGAGCTCAACAACCGGAGAAGGAAACAGACTACAACAGAGCCATGACAGCCTTTCAGACTTGGCGTGGAATAAGCACTGGTGTAGCCGAATAAGTTTCCAATGCCAATGCAAAAGACATAAGAAAAAATGTTTATCGAATTTTTGGCGCTGTCGGAGTATACACCCCCTCCCCCCACCCCCAAATGAATTTTTTTTGAACTTTTTCAAAACACCATTTTAGCCATTTTTAAGCATTTCCTACACGTTGAACACGATAAAAAAGGTGTTTTCACCTACTTTTTTCTATAAAAAGTCGATTTTTTTAAAATCTGATTTCTGTTTATTGTATTAGGTTGCGTCATAAGTTCGAAGCGCCAAGCCTAAAGTTTGCTTTTTTTCAGTTGGGCTATTTTGCATATCTATACAACTTAAGTCATCATCTTCATGATTTTTGAGGATTCTAGTGTTTATAATTTCGATGAATACTGCTCATATTCCCCACGTGATGTTGTTAGGAAGAAATGATAAGAAATGATGTTGTTAGGAAGGAATTATTTAAACGAAGAAATCAAAAAAATGTGTATATTGTGGACAAGTAAAACAAATTAGTCTAAGTCTCAGTCTTAGTCTCACTCCGTGAACACCTCAGACTTAGACTATTTTGGCTCTATGAACACCCTGTAGTCTAAGTCGCAGTCCGTGAACGAGCCATAATTTTTTATGCAAAACTTTTTTTTTATTTTAAAGTTTATTAAATTCACTGCAAAATTATATATAAATGCTAAATTAAAATCTAAATTAAAATTTGAGACAAGAAGTTTGTCTAAAGACGAATTTAAAATTTTTAGAATTATTTGTTGGACAAAATTTTTTTTTGCTGCGAAAAGTCCTTTTTTTGCTGCAAAAATTAGCTGCCGCAAAAAGAATTTTTTGCTACAAATCGAATTTTTTGCTGCAAATTGGGCATATTTGCATAAAAATGTCGATTTGCATTAAAAAAAAGTCTTTTTGGAGCAAAAAAAAAGCTCTTTCCTTATTTGTTGGGTTAGAAGACAGTTTCGTCCAAAAATGGGTTAATAACAATTCAATTTTATCATTTTTCTTTTTTTTAAAGAAAAAAGAATTTTAGGATCTATTGATCAGAGCTATGAACTTGTTCTCAGTCATGAAATTGAGTGTGGTTAGTCTATTTGATTTATTTGGCAAATATTATGCAGTCGTATATGATAAGTGCAAAGAGCAAGCCTTTTTTTGAATCTAAATGTTTTATGAACATCATTTTGGAAAAAAGTGAAATATGCCATGTATACCGTATTCTCTCTAATAAGCGCCCCCTTTCCAATAAGCGCCCCCTCTCTGAAAAGCGCCTCCTCTGGACGAAGATTGAAAAAAGCGCCCCCTCTCTAATAAGCGCCCCCTCTCTAAAAAGCGCCCTCCCTGACAAAGCGCTAATTAGGCGAAAAATATAGAGAACAGAAAGATCGTTTAAAAGGGCCGACTTATCAGAGGAATTATGGTAATATGTTTGAGAAAAGCATTATCAAATCAAAGAGATTTATTCCTAAACCATTTAACAACAACCAGGACGTGATAACAGGACGAGAACATTAACCAGGACGTGAAAACAACAACCAAAACATCAACAAAAATTATAACAAAACCAGGACGTGGAAACAATAATAAGCGAAGACAACAAATCATAGACCAGGATGTGAAAAGGCGCAAAATTCAGGATTTGGAGCACTCAATTCATCGCTCCAATCCAGTTCCAGGGATTCATCGCCGATATAACCATTTTTTTCATCTTGCGCTCCATCGATTTCTTCGGCCAGACTAAATTCTTCGAGATCAGCACGAGCATCTCTCAGCATCGATCGCCCTTCTGGCACAGACTCGTAAGCTGGAAACCAGAAAGCGTTTTCTTATTTAAAATCGACTTTTCAAGGTAAAAAAAATTTTAAAATTGTGTTTTAAAAACAATTGTAAAACAATTCTTAATTTGCGAATTAAAATCTTCAACCCTGACAAGTTGAAGTATAAGCGCCCCTTTTCCAATAAGCGCCCCCTCTCTAAAAAGCGCCCCCTCTAGACAAAGGTTGAAAAAAAAGCGTCCCGGGGCGCTTAATAGAGAGAATACGGTAATTGTGCTTATTTGGATGGAGCCAAATTGTGTTAGGTGTTAGAATATGAAATTGTTGTACAATGAAGTTCCGATATAATGTCACCCGCACCATCGGAACCCGTCTTATGTTCAATTTTGGCATTTTCTAAAGAAACCATAGTCGTCGGCGGCAATGTCGTCGTCACACGTGGGAATGTGCGCGGGACACTGTTTTTATTCCTAAAATATTTGTGATTATTTTTTAAAACAGGGTGGCACAAAAAAATTCTGGCACTTCTAAAGAATTGACGTATTCAACCCCTTGCCCGGTCGGTTTCCAATTATTGGGTGGCAAACCCTCGGAAACCTTCACAATAACGGCCGGCTGTGATGAAGAGCACAAACACAGAGCTCCTAGGTAGATTAACTACTATCATCGATTTTCCTGGGGAAATTTTTTTTAAGTTTCCGAGATTTTTTGCGCCATCCTGTAAACTAATAATTACATTATCAGAGGAGCAGAGCTAGCATTATGAATCGAACCCACTATGAACTTTGCCCGGCTGCCGCTGCTTTACCACTACCATATTAACATTCACAAACCCTACTTTTTTCATCCTAATTTTGTTATCTTCCAGTTTTTTTACGTCGATCCAGTTCCGAAAATCGCAAAGATACAGTCAAACTTCGATTTAACGGCACTCAGGGGACAGGCAAAAAAGTGTCGTTAAATCGAGGGCCCTTATGTCAAAAATCAAGTTAATTGTAGTTAAATCGAGTTTTTCATAAATATTCTAGTCATTCACCAACAAATTGAGAATTTATTCAAACACATGACCAAATCAGTGAGGGCAGTCAACACTCAATATAACGGCACTCTTTTGATTAGCTTTAGGGTATTGTTATAGTAAAATGTTCTTCTACTGGAATAGTCGCTATAGTCAGTGTCGGTTAACCAATGACCTTATTAGTGTATATCGATGCTCTTTTGTCCAAGGCCAGAGAATTATCAATTAAATTGAACAGTTTATTAAGGATTTTCGAAAACAGTTAAATTATCAAGCGTGTTAGAAGATATCAATCAATATTGTAAAAGTTGTCAAAATTTATCGGCTTCAAAGTTTTTAAACGTTTTTCATTCAACATATGACTAAATTTGTCAAATTTCTGTCAGTTTCTAGATGTTGGAGTTCAAAAATTTTTTTGCTTTTTAAGTTCTAGTGGAAATCATATCATACTGAAAGCAATACACGATGGTGACAAAATTTAAAATACAAGCTTTTTTTTTGAGTTGAGACGAGGAAAATTAGTTGTGAGTTGTTAAATCGAGAGTCTTTTTCTTAGCAGGGACCGGAAAAATGTCTCGTTAAATAGAGTGTCGTTAAATCGAGAGTCGACTGTATTCACAAATTAAGGATGTCATTTAAATTGGTCTTTCAAAATTAAAAATCATTTAATATTTAGTTGAACACCAATCGGAATGCCCCTATAGATGTGGAGTCCATAATGAGTTACTGCCAGAATCTTTTTAGCAAACTTGCAGAGGTTTTGTTTATATAACATTTTGTTGTATTTTGCATAAATCCAACGTTTTCAGATTCGAATCCGAATTGATCTCAAACGCTCCGCTGAGGCAACTGCAAACGGCACAACTGTTGAGCTAAACACCAGAATATCGGATGAGAAACTTTTTGAAGTGTTCTCCAGTCCACCCTCAATTACTAAAGCTAATAGTAGGAAACAGATGCTGACACAAGAGTTTGAGGCTAATAGAGCTCAACTGATCCGGCTCAGCAACCAAATGAAGAAGTTGGACTGGCTCGCATCTGTTTCTGATCCTCGCTTCCTTAAAAAAGACTAAATGTTATTATTTTTGTATAGCTGTACCAGGCCTCGATTTACTAAGCTGGAGTTATAAACTACTATGATTTTTATCAACAATAATAAAAGACATTAGCGCAAAACTGAACACTTTTAACGATTGGCAGTTTAAAGTGCTCACAATGCTAAACTCACACGTATGATATTTCAATTTTTTTGTAGAAGCCCGTTAATTGGTCTCAATTGCTTCTCGTTAAAGTGAACGATTTACACCGTAAAATTTTATAAACTTTGTAATATCTTTTATTTTTTGTGCAGCGTATAGCCCTGGATTTCAACTTTGTTATATAAATTCAATATGATGTGCAAAAACGCCATAAAAAGAGCTTACAATCTAATCGAACAGTATTTTTGTGGTTCAATTGCAGTTTAGGCGTACTTGACCACTTAGGTATCTTTGAAAAGTTCGACTTTTTCGGAGTAGTCAAATACTACTTCTTAGCAATAATTTATCTATGAAAGGACTAAAAAAGCACTTTTAAAGAGCTTATGGGATGTATTGGAAGGGAAATGGAATAGTAAGGGTTCACTTTTTGAAGGCATTTTTTCCTGGTTTTGACTGCTTTACCATGTTTTTCAACTTGGGCCGTGGCAAAAAGAGACTCTGTCTGCACTTTTGATCAGGAGTCTTGCTCGGTATCGTGTCTAAGGTAAGTGAGTGCGCGCATCTCTAACCCATCAAGCCCCTTGCGCCTTTGGGGGGCTTGGAGTTGAGATGCGCACACCCACATACCTTAGACACAAATCACTCGAAAGTGACTATGGATGCATGGGCAGATGCGCACACCCACATACCTTAGACACAAATCACCGAAAGTGACTCTGGATGCATGGGGGCTTGAGTTGAGATGCGCACACCCACATACCTTAGACACAAATCACTCGAAAGTGACTCTGGATGCATGGGGGGCTTGAGTTGAGATGCGCACACCCACATACCTTAGACACAAATCACTCGAAAGTGACTCTGGATGCATGGGGGGGCTTGAGAGTTGAGATGCGCACACCCACATACCTTAGACACAAATCACTCGAAAGTGACTCTGGATGCATGGGGGGCTTGAGTTGAGATGCGCACACCCACATACCTTAGACACAAATCACTCGAAAGTGACTCTGGATGCATGGGGGCTTGAGTTGAGATGCGCACACCCACATACCTTAGACACAAATCACTCGAAAGTGACTCTGGATGCATGGGGGCTTGGAGTTGAGATGCGCACACCCACATACCTTAGACACAAATCACTCGAAAGTGACTCTGGATGCATGGGGGCTTGAGTTGAGATGCGCACACCCACATACCTTAGACACAAATCACTCGAAAGTGACTCTGGATGCATGGGGGCTTGGAGTTGAGATGCGCACACCCACATACCTTAGACACAAATCACTGAAAGTGACTCTGGATGCATGGGGGCTTGAGTTGAGATGCGCACACCCACATACCTTAGACACAAATCACTCGAAAGTGACTCTGGATGCATGGGGGCTTGGAGTTGAGATGCGCACACCCACATACCTTAGACACAAATCACTCGAAAGTGACTCTGGATGCATGGGGGCTTGAGTTGAGATGCGCACACCCACATACCTTAGACACAAATCACTCGAAAGTGACTCTGGATGCATGGGGGCTTGAGTTGAGATGCGCACACCCACATACCTTAGACACAAATCACTCGAAAGTGACTCTGGATGCATGGGGGCTTGAGTTGAGATGCGCACACCCACATACCTTAGACACAAATCACTGAAAGTGACTCTGGATGCATGGGGGCTTGAGTTGAGATGCGCACACCCACATACCTTAGACACAAATCACCTGAAAGTGACTCTGGATGCATGGGGGCTTGAGTTGAGATGCGCACACCCACATACCTTAGACACAAATCACTCTGAAAGTGACTCTGGATGCATGGGGGCTTGGAGTTGAGATGCGCACACCCACATACCTTAGACACAAATCACTCGAAAGTGACTCTGGATGCATGGGGGGCTTGAGTTGAGATGCGCACACCCACATACCTTAGACACAAATCACTCGAAAGTGACTCTGGATGCATGGGGGCTTGAGTTGAGATGCGCACACCCACATACCTTAGACACAAATCACTGAAAGTGACTCTGGATGCATGGGGGCTTGAGTTGAGATGCGCACACCCACATACCTTAGACACAAATCACTGAAAGTGACTCTGGATGCATGGGGGCTTGGAGTTGAGATGCGCACACCCACATACCTTAGACACAAATCACCTGAAAGTGACTCTGGATGCATGGAGGGGCTTGAGTTGAGATGCGCACACCCACATACCTTAGACACAAATCACTCGAAAGTGACTCTGGATGCATGGAGGGGCTTGAGTTGAGATGCGCACACCCACATACCTTAGACACAAATCACTCGAAAGTGACTCTGGATGCATGGAGGGGCTTGAGTTGAGATGCGCACACCCACATACCTTAGACACAAATCACTCGAAAGTGACTCTGGATGCATGGAGGGGGCTTGGAGTTGAGATGCGCACACCCACATACCTTAGACACAAATCACTGAAAGTGACTCTGGATGCATGGAGGGGCTTGAGTTGAGATGCGCACACCCACATACCTTAGACACAAATCACTCGAAAGTGACTCTGGATGCATGGAGGGGGCTTGAGTTGAGATGCGCACACCCACATACCTTAGACACAAATCACTCGAAAGTGACTCTGGATGCATGGAGGGCTTGGAGTTGAGATGCGCACACCCACATACCTTAGACACAAATCACTCGAAAGTGACTCTGGATGCATGGGGGCTTGGAGTTGAGATGCGCACACCCACATACCTTAGACACAAATCACTCGGAAGTGACTCTGGATGCATGAAAAAACATGCATACCAGATTTTCTTTATGCAGTAGGCCACAGTATCCAAAACAATGTTCAAACTTCTCTTTTTTGCCTGAGGGCCCCCTTAAATAAGTGGCCCCGTCTTTGTCGCTTCCTCTCCAAATATAGCCCTTTGAACCCTTTTGATTTGTCTTTCCGGTCTTTTTATGGCAAAATTATAACTTAAAACTGGGTTTTAGACACTACACAAAACATGATTTTCATGGGGTATAAGCCTATAGTTTCGACAATTGAGGGGTGGGAGGTATAATCAAGTAGCGCAAATTTTCTTTTAAGCTCTATACATGTTATTATTGAATAAAGCTGAGGATGCCTAAAGTGGTTAAGGATGTCTCAACTGCAATTGTATTATTTTTTAGCATTTTCAAGTTAAATACGGTTTTAAAAAATTTTGGAAAAGTTTGTTAACCTGCCTGGACCCGCTTTTCGGTTAATTTTTTTCGTAAAAACCGAAATTTTTCTATATATTAGGTTTTTCCAATTTTTCAAAATCCGGTTTTCTATTGGCCAAAAAACCAGTTTTCGGTTAACCAAGCGGATCATACACTACACTGAATCATTACTTTGTCAGATGACCAAATGAATTATAGCCTCACGTAACCATCTTTTTTATTGAAGCTTTAGTTTTTAGTTGTTGATTTTTTGTGTCTTGTATAAATATTTTAAAATATTTAAAATACTAAAAAAAACCAATTAGCATAAAAAGTTAAAATACCAATCATTTTTTCATTAATTTTGAAATTTGCTTCAGACTAAATTGTTTTGAATTGTTTTTCCTCAAAAGAGAATTTGTCTTTTTATATCTGATTTTGGCGCATTAAATGTTGAATCGTGTTTGTAGCCTTCTGGAATATTTTCGAAAACTTTAAATATCTTGATGAAAAAGCAAAGAAAAAAGATTGCTGAAGCATCCCATTAAATGTAGGCGTAAAAGATATTTTTAAATAAAAAATATTAAAAATAAATTTCACGGTTTTCAGGACATTCCGCGTGTTCCTCGCTTTTATCTATTTTATTATTCAGTTACCGTATTTCCTCTAATTAAAGGTAGTTGAACCATTGAACCACCTAAGAGTACGAACATAAATGAACGGCATAAACGACGGACAAAAAGCGCAATATAGCGCAATATACAGCATATAGTATATACAGCAAGACGGCGCAGACATTCAGCTACGCGAAAAGTTGAGCCGGTTTTCGTAAAGTCGAAATTTCAGAAACTAGAGATTAACCAAAGAGAACAACTGGCATTTTTACATGTAAAATAAGGTTTTTTTGCGTTTTTGTCTTACTTTTGTGTGAAACACACGAAATTTGTATTTTCGGATATTTTTTTAATACAAAAATGTAGAAAATTTACTCCTCTATCACGCCTCAGCCCCACTTTTTAAGGTTTTGAAAGTAAATTCAAATGGTCATCAGGTCATTTATGATTTCAAACCCAGATGACTTTTTCGGCATATCTTTTGAACACCTTATTGACATCTCTAAAATTTTCGCAGCAAGTGATGTTTTATTGCTCTGGATGTGAGGAAGCGGTTAAAAAATAATTTTACCCAGAACGTGTCGAAATAAAATAAATTACAAACCTTGTCCAGGCTTAGGTTCGATTCATTAAAATTTCAGACAAATTTTAAATAAAAATCCTAAAGTGATTATGTTTTTGAGTTGTGAGGGGCCGTGCTCGTTTACCCCCAAAAGCTCGTTCCCGTGGAGTCCAACACTTTTTGCCGCAATTTCTGAGGTCCTTTTTCAGTTCTGGTTCGTGAATTTATTAAAAAAATATTGCAAGGATTCTGATTTTGCTGCTCGTTTTTCCCAAATATTTATCCGTTAATTTAAAATGAGCTATGAATTGAGATAGTGAAATATATAATTGTCTAAAAACAGAGTCATATGTATTGTTTCTACTTTATTAAAATGCTGTCATAAAAAAGGTAGCAATCAAATATCTCCTACTAAAAGAATTAAATAGGAAACGCCGACGGCGTCCTCTCTTTTTGGACACAACAATAGCTATCTCTTTCTAAATTCTTTTTCTCCTATAAACTGGAATTCAGCAGCAGCCATCTGCAGAGATAAAATCTTTTAGCATATTAAAAGGACCTCTTAAAAATATTTTAATGAATTACCCAACCATTTTTTTAACTAACGAGCTCTCGTCGTTTTTTGGTTGCATAAAGATTGTACTAACGAAACTGGAGAATAATGGTTTTGTTGAATTTCTCTCGAGTCAAGTATTTCAACATAAATTTGTGATAATTGTGATGGCTTAACTTTTGCAAAAGTCTTTTGTTCAACTATTTATTTTTCTTTGTAGGTGTTTGTTGCTCTTACCTTCTTCAACTTTTTAGCATCTATTGCTAAAGCTATTGCCGAAATTAACAAAAACACTGTTATGTTGTCGGAATCGCTTTCACAAGAAGGATGATAAAAAGGGTGTCCACTGCCGCAACTTGAGTGATAATCCATACGTTTAAGCCGATTGAAACTGAAGACAACCAAAAATTAAAATGTTTGAAGATGAGTCTGATGTGTTTGTGAATGCTTCTGTGTGAACTGTTATTAAATTGCTACAAAAGATTTCGCACCGATCCTTATCGAAAGAAGGAGTAAGTTCGAGAATGTTCTGGAAGAGATTCCAACTGAAAGATCCAACTCTAGTTTGAAGTAATTTAAAATATATAAACTTAGAAACATAACAAAACGATATTCTCACTAAGACGTTTTCTGTAATATTGAAGAAGTCTACAAAGAATCTTGTTACCTCATTTTTTAGCCCAATTTTTCTTTTCGGATCATCGTGTTCCCTGATTATTTTTGAACAACTTTAATTCTGGACAACGTGTTTTTTCATAGAAAACTTTTGAATAGGCGCGAATTAAAAAAAATTCCTGATAGAAATTTTTTAAAAATAATTTTTTTTTTCTTTAAATGTTTGTTAGTCTATTTTTTTTTTTTACTATCCGACGCAGAATTGACAGCGCTTTCATGAAAATAAAAAAAATTTGGCATGTGCGAACAAAAATTTTGAAGAAAAAGCCTAAAAAAGGAAAAATTTTTTTGATTAACATATTTTTTCGCTCTAAAAAGGCCTCTACAGAAAAAATAAAGGGTCCTGTCTAAATTTTTTCTGACTTTCATAAGAAAGCAAATTTAATTTTACGTGAGATAGTGCAAAAAATAATTAAAGAAGTCGTCCCTCCGGGAAGTTACGTCAAAAAAAGAAGTAAAGTAGTGGCAGTAAAATTCTAATTTTTTGAGAAAAATATCAGGGCCGATTTCGGAGGGGCAGTTCGAACTGGCGACTGCACGCTTTTCTATTCGACAGGTGGTGGGCATGGCAGAAGAACCGGAAAAAAACAGAACGAAGAGAACAGACCTTTGGTTTTTGAAAACGATGACACGAATAATGTTTACACAAAATTTCGTGTCGTTTGATTGATTTTGGGTTTTGTTGTTATAAAATTTGGATCAATTCTAGGTTCTGTTCTGCAGTGGTCACCATTTTTTTCCTTTATTTCTCTCATTGATTTTTGAGAAAAAATGTTGGAAAATTTATTTGAGCAAATGTGAAAAATGCAGGGTGTTTTCAAGAAATTCCCTGGTTCTAAAAAGGTCATTTTTTAGAGAGCGTTTTTCGAAATCATCTTTTCGCGATTTTTCTCGCCGACAATATTTTGTTGGTATATAATGTCAAAAACACAATTCTCGCTTGGTCGCTAAAATATGCCGATTTGGTCCTTGATAAAGTAGATTTTTACAAGCGGACACTTTTTCCCCAAACGTGGGAATTTTTCTGTTTTAAACATATTTTTTGTTATCGGTTATGGATAAACAAATAAATAATGACCAAATTTTGAAAAAAATCAGTACGGAGGACCAAAGGAAAACATGGCACTCATTGTACAATAGGGCCCTCTTTTTAATTCGACTACGTTGTGCCTAATTTTCGTGGGTGCCTTCGGCGCCAAGATGTTCAAAAATAAACGCCCCAGCTCTAATAAACGCCCTCCTCAGAGGGGCTTGGAAAAATAAATGAACTGGGGTATATTAGAGGAAATACGGTATATTATAGTTATTATTATTGCCGTATTTCCTCTAATAACTCACCCGGGTGAGTTATGTTTTGGATCCCTCAAAATCGCAAAAATTTGAGGTCGATCTCAAAATTTTTGGGTGAAAATCTAAAAAGTGGAATCGGTAGAGCTCGTGGGAGTTAAGAAAACACAACAGCTTTGCAAAATATTTTTTCTGAAAGTTGAGGGGGGTGAGTTATTGGAGCAGGGTGAGTCATTATAGTATAGCATATGATACAGTCGAACCTCGGTTATACGCCACCCCATGGACCGACCTTAGAATGGCGTACAACTGAGGTCGAAAATTTATTTCAACATTAAAGTGGCGGTTAAATGAGGTTCATCTACAGTCGATGCTTTCTTTTAGGGTGGCGTATAACTGGGATGTCGTTTTACCTAATTTCCTTATTGGCCAATCAAATCAGCTTTGGGGTGGCGTATAACCGAGGTATTCTAATATTCTGAACAATTGCGGCCATGCAGCCTAAAACAATAAATCAAAAGACACCCCTCACAAATAGCATGACAATTTAAATGTCCGAGCAAAATAATATTTATGTTAGTCTTTCAGAGCCCTGTTTTTATGTTAATTACTCTAAATGCGGATGATTGACGTGAAAACATAATTGCTAAAATTTGGCTCTTTGTTTATTACACTTTTTCATACCTTTTTTTAGAAACACCAAAAAATTAAAAAATTAATTTTCATTTTTTAAATTCAATCGACTCTCGGTATAGCAACTCTCTTCATTACATCCTGCTTAAGTAGGACCAGTTTGTTTGCTTTTACCTTGAAATCAGAATACCTGGTCCTTCTCATTGCGTCCACCTCTTCATTGCGCCCGGGTTGGATTGGTCCCGAGGCAGATGCTATATACAGGGTGGCCCAAAAAGAATCAGATATTTTTTGAATGTTTAGATTTTGAAGTTTTTCATAGATAGGTGCTTAAGCACCTACCGTATTTCCTCTAATAGAGCCCCCCCCTCTAATAGAGCCCCCTAACTTTGAGGACCTATATCTCAGCCCAGAGTCAATTTTTTGCAAAGCTGTTTTACGCGTTTTCTTAACTGCCACGAGCTCTACCGATTGCACTTTTCAGATTTCAGTTGAGCACCCAAAAATCTTGAGATCGAATTCCAAATTTTCCGATTTTCGGGCATCCAAAAAATAAAGCCCCCGGGGGCTAGGAAATACGGTATCTGTTCTAACTTAGGCGCAGGACTGTCAAATTTCAATTTCCGCTCAAGACAATCAATATTCAAACACTGAATATTTCGAGAATTCAAATGTTTGTTGTCTTGAGAGGAATTCAAAATTTGACACTGATATTTTTTTGACAGTAATATATTGCAACTCCAAAAGCAGTTTTATAAGCAAATCAACGACGCTAAACACGAATTCGGTGTCAGAATTAATGGTTTGCTTTACGTGGAAAAAATTTTTACGTCAAAAGGATTATTTAATGAAATGTATTTATATTTGTTAAGTCAATTTTCTCATAAATTTAACTACTGTTTTTTATGCAAAAATGTACTGTTTTGCGCCATTTTAGTTGTTCTATCTAAGTCAGACATAACAAACAGCAATGTATTAGCACAGAAAAAAGTTAAACCGCAAAAACTGCCAAAAATCGACGTTTTCAAAAGTGACCATTTTTACTACTTTTGATTTTTAGTCATGAAATAGCATTTTTAATTTTGACATGTTATGTAGCATTTTAAAGTTCGTAATGTTAGCGTCCTTTTAAGCTATAATAAACCACATGGTGTAGTCTAAAAACAAAGTCTAGTCAATTTAGTAAATTTACCTAAAGTGGTTTTCTTAAAATATTTGAACCACTGAAAAAACCGCCAGGAATGGCGTTTGTGAAAAAACTAAATTTACAGACGTGTTCACCATGAAGTTCTGCACTAGAAACAACAGGTCTTACAATCGGTCTTCCCCGGTTTTATTATTGAATTTTCGACATCTTCATCATGTAGATTATTCTGAATTTTTTTTCCAAAGATGCTTTAATTATCAAAATTTTAACAGTACTAAAAATGGTCATACCTTCACAAAAATTAATCTTGGTTATCTGCTTAAAAATCGTTTCAAACTAATTGTTTCTGTGCCCCAAAGTTTTTGTGTAAAAAATAGCTTTGGAAATTAGCGACCGTAGGTGTTGTTTTTTAAGACTACTTGAATTAACAAAATAATCAAATCCAAATTTTTTAATATCCTACAAATTTCAAATTTGTTTTTGCTTGACCTTCTTATTTGAACAATAAGTTGACTGGCGTTTTAACAAGCTCCATTCTAAATGTCTGCTTCGAAATACTTAGGAACATAGCTATTGGTTTTCTATAGTTTTATAAATGCCGTTCGCCTATTTGTGCGACTAGTTGCCCAGATTGCACCTTGAAAAGGTAGCATTTTGCAATCCAACTGCACCTGTTGGATGCTTAACTGTCATCGCCGTTGGACCGATAACTCATCGGTCTAACGGCACATAGCATTAAAATTTTTATTCGCCATAATGATGCGGAAACAACAAAAGCTTGTTGATATCCTAAAAGCGCAATACCGACTTTCCGCATAGAAATCGACGCCAGAGCTAAATCAAATCCGATATTTCCACTGTTTTCTCAATACAGTCAACCCACAATAAACCGGCTCTCTTTTGGTATTAGCTTTTGGGTGCCGTTGTGTACCATTTAGTTTTAATGCTGTTTTGGGAAACCAAATGAGGCTTCTTCAGAGTGCCGGTTTATCCAGGGCATGGTTTGCGGCGGGTCTTTTGCATCAAGTAAGAATTGATTTCTAATTACTAAGCAGAAGATTAATTGAATTTTCTCTATTTGTTTACTTTATTGCTGAACTTTTATCCTGATCCCAGCGTTTTTTTAAACAAATTAGTTAAGATTTTAGATAACCAACCAAATTATTGGAGTTGATACATCATTATCCGGATTCTTCTAATACTACTTAAATTTAGCGCTACGTTTTTGAGTTATCTTTTTATAATAGTTTTAGTGTTTTTTATATGCTAAAATTTATCGGATAGCCTAAGCAACACTTTGGTTCACAAAATACATATGATAAAGTAGCTGAAAATGAGGCAAGACACTTCTTCTTCGTAAAACTATGATTTGTTTGATGCGGTCATTTCGAAAATAGCAATATATATTTATACAATTTTTTCTAAAAAAGAAATTAGGAAAAAGATTGGCTCAAATGCAAACTGGTTTTTAACACCAATAATAATAACATACATTTTTGACAAAGCTGTCCCTTTTCCTTACTGATTAAAAAAAACCAAAAACATTAAAGAAGAGGAGGGAGAATGTGTTTGACTCATCAGCTTTTTACTCAAAACCAAGTTTTAAAAGAAGGAGGAGAAGAGCAAAGGCCAACAACGTCTTCTACACAACCATCGATTTTTAACCACCAAAAAATTTTATAATTAAAAAACTTTATTTCAAAAAATTACAACAAAAACAGTCACATTACCCCCGAAATGGCAAACATCAAAGTGGCAAAATTGTCCAACCGAATTCTGCAAGCCCCAACTACGAATCTTTTATTTTGCTGACAAAACTAGGATAAATAATGTTTTATTTTCACTCTTTTTCAGCAAAGAAAACGAAAATGTTTTTTCGTTTAATTAGAAATTGTGAAAGTCCATTTCTCGAAAATACTCTTTGCTTGCCACCAAAACATTTTAGTGCTCTATTTTAAAAATTCATTTTGCCTCTTTCAACACACACTAGTCTATGTATATTATTATTATTGCTGCTGCTGCTGGCCAGCAAATAATAAAAATATAAAAAAACACATCCGAAATTCGCCTAAAAAGATGAAAGAAATTATTTTTTATTACACTCACTCTCCTCTTTAAATAATACATTTTTATTTATTTTTAGTAAAATTCTTTTTTGCCTGTTTAATCGCTTGGCCAGACAAACAGAGACAACCATTTTTTGTTGTTCTGGAACAATAAAATCTCCTTTACACCAGGCATAGTAAACATTTTCTTCTTTTCCTACTTCTCTAGCAGCCGATTAAATAATTCTCTAAAAATTAGTTTATTTATTTTTCTACTTTTAATTAAATGTTTGGTTTGAACAGATATAAAATAGACAAAAGCTTTTTTTGCAAACAAACATTTGGTTTTTGTTCTGTATTTGTAGTATTTGTTATTTAATATCATACAAATTTTATTCCTTTTGTATTTTATTATTCTCTTTTTAAACGTTTTGATAATATGTTTTTTTGGTTACTATTCTAATTTTTTCACAATTTAAAATTATTTTTTGTGTTGAAAAAATACGAGATGAGGAAACAGAGGGGTCTTCAGAGCTTCCAGGTGGGGCTTTTCAAAATAAATTTCGGGACTTCGGGAACGGGAGTTTTGCACACTCAACTCTCGCATTACCGTTTGTAACTTTGGTGCGTATTTTTGCAGAATTTCACGCTGAACAAGATTGTGTTAGCAGATTTTTTTAAAAACAGAGAAAAGGTACTGGCAAACAAGATAATGAAAAAAGGTCATTTTTAAGGTCCAAAAAGTGGCGACTTTTTTATTTATTTAAATCTTATGCGTCTTAAAAATTTTTAACAGGTTTTCAGTGCTTGTTATATATTAAACTGACGCAGACATTATAGGCTTTCTAATGATATATAACATGTAAAATAAAAAAAAGTTTTTTCATAAGTAAAAATCGAAAATAATAAAATTGACCACTTTCGAAAACGTCGATTTTTTGTAGTTTTTAGGGAAAAACTTTTTTCTGTGCAAATAGTTCATCGTTTTGTTGCAGATTTCGATAGAACAATCTGAATAGCGCAGAACAGTATATTCAAGCAGGAAAAACAGCCGTTATATTGATGAGAAAATTGACTTAGAAAGTATGAATACAATTTATTAAAAAGACAATTTGACGTAAAACGTTTTTTGCGCTAGACAAACCTTAAATTCTGACACCAGATTCGTGTTCAGCATGGTCAATTTGCTTATGAAACTGCTCTTCAAATTTAAAAACTCACTGTGAAATTTCAAATTCTGTTCAAAACAACAAATATTCAAACACTTAATTTTTCGAGAGTTTAAATATTTGTTGTCTTGAGCGGAATTTGAAATTTCACAGTAAATACAGACAGCACATTTCCTTTCAAAGCTTAACTATGATTTAGGCAAACAGCCTAATTATCTTTTGAACAGCATTGACCTTTTAATTACTATATACCGCAACTCTGACGACTTCTTGCTTCTTTTCCCTTAGACTAAAAAAGAGACAAAAGACGAAACTGGAAAAGTGGTATTAGTGTCTAGTCTCATCGAATTTGGCCTAAAAGTTGTGATGATGAGATTGTACGTAAAAATAGTTGATATTTCCTTGTCTCTGAACAACGCCATCAGTAGTCATTTGGAAAAGACGCCTACTAAATACGCTATTCGTAAAATTTGAGCTGCGCAGTATTTTTGTTGGGAGGTAGGCCAAGTAGGCAGAAGCTCGTTCACAACGTTTTCATAAGGTCTGCCCTCGAAGACTTATTGTTGGATTTGTAGCATCAGACGCTTTTTTAGAAAAAAAAGAATAAATCGCCGTTAATCTTTGAGCATGCAAGCATAACAACGATTTCTTAAGATGGCTGTACATTTTTTCACTTTTTTGTAACTGCATAAACACATATTAGTCCGCAGTAAGCTATGCTGCTGGCCTAGCCTCCTGCTAACTGTAAGTCTGAATAACAACAAGGGGACGCGAGGGTACTTATTCTACGATAAGGCCAATTTTCTCATGGAGTTAATCTAATAAATTTACGATGGTCGTTTAACCAACCGAATAAGTACGACTTTGCCATATTTCTACCATAATTTAAATTGGCCAGGGAATTAATCATACCGAAATTCCGATTGGGTTTAGCACACTGAGCTGGAATAGCCCAAAAAATTTAAATTTAGACCACTAAGTACCATACCTGAGTACCTCTACCTAGGACAACAATTTGAGTACCATTACCTTGACAGTACTATATACTCACCGCCTGGATACCCTACACGGTATAAAAATTTTAAGAGCTGTGGTTCCTGCAAATTTTGGCATTATGAAACCGTGTTCAGGATACGATTCCGGATCGGGCACAACTATTGCATAATTACTTTAGGCTAAATCCAAAATTTAGGATTTTTAGAGGTAAATACTCGTTTAGGGCGGGTACCAGGCTGTTTTCCTACCCACCCTGAGGCTTACTGGTTCTTTAGAAACTATTTCGCTATTCTGCGACTAGTCCAGAAAAAAATATTTACCACCACTGGGATTCGAAAATTTAAAGCCAAGTCACAACACTGCCTGTAACCTTTTAGGGGACCAATTTACCGGGGATCTATTTGCCGGAAAATCAATTTACGAGCGAATCAAACGGGAATCAAACCATCGAACTTGCGCTCCATTTTGGGCCATAAAGCACAAACGCTTATCCACTGCGCCACCGATGTCGAATTTTCAAACCTAAACAGCTTTTCCCCCTCCTTTAAATAAAACTTTTTTATGCTGATATTATTTCATTTCCTAGTAAAATTTTAAATATCTTTTTTCCTAAAATAGTACATTGCAACCAATTTTCTGTGTTGTATATAATTATATATATATATTCAAAGAGTCAAAGAGTCAAAAGACCCAAAATAAAGGCATAAAATGTGAGTGTGAGGGGTAGGCAGCAGCAGCGGTAACATCTGTCCCTCGCCATCCATCAATGAACAAAAATAAAACTAAAAATCACCCATTCAAAGACTATCAGAATTGAAATCTGTGTGTTTACAAGCCTCTAATACTTGCTGATCCAATTGCTAAGCCCTCCAAAAGTCAATTGTAATTTGTATAATTGAACTTATTTGAGATAAAAGAGATTCTCGCATTCAAATGTGAATTAAAGTTATTATTTGCCACATGCCAATTCCACATTAAATCCCTTTGTGTGTTGAAAAAAAATTGTTCAATTCTTCTAATTAAAAGCCAAGGATTTGTTCTTGGGCTGTTTACACTTTTCGAGCTAAAGCGGTCATTGAAATAATCAAACACATACATTTTATACATATGTATTTATTATTATTATTTCTTTTATTCCATTTAAATGTAGTAAATGGAATGTGAGCTGAATTAATGGCAAAAACAGCAGTGGCACATTTGTAGTGCTGCTACTGAAAAATAAAGTTTCTTTCTGTATCTTTCGCCTTTTTTTGTTTTGCCCATCTTTGATCTGTTTTGATTTTTGCAATGAGATACTTATTTCGGTTTTAAGTTTTTATATCGAATTTTTTTTTCTTGTTTTTTATATTGCTTACTGTTGTTTGAATACATTAAATTTTTGGCATACTTAATATTCTCTATCAGGAGGTCCCTCTATTATAAACCCCGTTTCTGATATAACACCCCCCCCCCTCTGTCCTGAATCAGAACTACTACTTAATAATGAGGTGTCCTGAGTGAGGACTACAATAGAGTCCCTCTATAACGCCACCCCCTCATGTTCGAGTGGTACAGGGTGACCACTATGAACCCGGCACCCCAACTTTACTTTCAAATTTGCGCTTTTTTTTAATTTTTGTGCCCACTTTTATTTTTATTTTACAGAAAAATGAAAGATATACGACCTGCAATTATTCGAGCTCATCAAAACGGAAAAAATCAAAGTGAAATTGCACGATTTCTCAATATTCCAAGAACTACTGTGCAAGATGCCATCAACAGATTTAATGATACCGGAAGCAACCAAGACCGACCAAAGGGAAGACCGGAAAAGACAGCAAGAAACCGCCAAAATATCAAGCGCGCCAAAGGAATGGTCAAACGAAACCCTACGACAAAAGCAAACTCGACTCGAAAATTGGCCAAGAAACTTGGGATTGGACGTGAATCGGCCCGCAAAGTTTTGAAAGAAGATTTGAAATTGAAGCCGTTAAAGCTCTAAAAGCGCTAAAAGTTAAATGAGCAAGCTAAACAGAAGAGGCGAGACCGATGTCGAGCACTGTTGAGACGATTCGACCGAGGAAGCCACCGAAAAATCATTTTTTCAGATGAGAAGTTGTTTGACATCCAACAGGTTGGTGCTTTTTGTCTTTTGGTTTCAACTTGTTTTTCCAGTCTTTCAACCCCCAAAATGACAGGATTTGGGCCGAAGAGGCGCCTGACACAGAAGAACGAGTCGTGGAACGAGTTCAGAAGGCCGAATTGGTGATGGTATGGGCAGCTATCTCGGCAAGTGAAAAAACGCCTCGTGTTCGTGGACCAAGGTACGAAGATCAACCGCTACGCCTACATGGACAAGGGAGCGTATGGAAAGCTTAAGCAGTCAACTGGATGAATGTCAAAGCAGAAATGAGTGGCTTGAAAAAAACAGTAAAGAGTTGTGGGCCATTAACAACAGGTTGGGCTTTTTGTCAAGAGCGTAGCTTACTTATGGGAGTAGTCTAAAAAGTGAAATGCTGAACGCGAACCTGATTCCATGGGCCAACAAGACTTTCGGGGACGACGAGTGGACGTTTCAGCAAGATGGTGCACCAGCCCACAAAGCATACGAGACACAAAACTGGCTTCGAGAAAATTGTCCTGATGTGATCACGGTCGACCCCCATTGGCGAGTCCCGACCGGCGAATGACCTCCAAAATAGCCCGGATCTCAACCCGATGGACTATTCGGTTTGGTCGATTCTTGAAGAAAAAGCGTGGCGGAAGCCACATTCGAACATCGAATCACTGAAGAAAGCGTTGCAAAAATCTTGGAAAGAAATCAGCCTGGAAACTTTGGAAAAGATTGTGGACAACTTTCCAAAGCGTTTGAAAGCCTGCATAGAAGCAAATGGTGGCTGGTTCGATCTTGTTGTTTTATAAGTTGTTTTTTGTTCTGTTTTGAATAAAATTTGAAAAAAGTTGGGGTGCCGGGTTCATAGTGGTCACCATGTACTATTAGGTTGTCCGTAAAGTTCGTAAACCAAAAAATGAACTTCTTCAAAGCAATCTATAGTTTTTTTGCAACCGAGAGTTTGGGGATCTTACCGAACGGTCAGGAATAAAAACTCAGGGTTTTTTACTTCTTTGTTCACTACCATCTGTGCATCGAAGAATTATTAATGACCATTCTGTGAGATCTGCAAACTCAAGGCTACAAAAAGCTATAGGTTGCTTTCAAGAAGTTCCTGGTCTCGTTTGGGGGTCTACGAATTTTCGGAAAACCTAATAGTTTATAATGAGATGTTCCAAATGAAAACATATACCTTATAATGAGGTGTGCTGAATGAGGACTACTATTTTATTTCAAGTTGTCCTGGCTACTATTAGGTTATCGACTCAAAATTTTCGCCACGACTTCAACGCACCTAGAGGCATCCAAAAAATGAAAGCCCCGGGGCTTCTATTAGAGGAAATACGGTAAATGTAAGGAATTTAGTAAAAAATCATTTTCAAGCATAATTTATTTTTGTTGAAACGAAAACAACTTTTCACCCCCTTTTAAAAATTTTAACAAAATTTTAGGAAAAGGAATTGTTCGAATTTTGTTGATTTGAGTAGTTAATTTGAACTTTCATATTGTTGCCCTGATTTTTAAGTAGCCTGTCAGTAATGTGCCCCCAAATTTCAGGTTTTTGGTGACACAAAATTAAAAACAAAGTGGAATATAAAAAGTAGGCAAAATGGCTTTTAATTTATTAAAAATAGATTGAAAAACACTATTATTGAAATTGTTATATATGTTTGAAAAGTTCTGGCCATTTTCAACAACTTCAGTTTAGTAAAGCACGTAACTAAACGGGCGTGTCTGTTCAGTTAGTTATTAAAACCAGCTGACTGGCATTTGTAAGCAAGTCCTTTTCAAGCGGCACTGTGTCAGGCACCTGTCGGTCCGACCTCTAAATATAGTGCGCACTCGTGAAATTTTTATAAAAAATCTAGAAGTAGATTCAAATTTTAATGTTCAAATTCATTTTTCTCCTACAAAATCATTATATTAAAGGAATTGAGTTAAAAAATAAGGCACAATGACTGAAAACTCTCTATATAGTGCGCATCTTGTGTCTGTATAGACTGTAATATTTAAAATTAGAATTATATTGATTGTGTCCCTTCCCAACTATCGTCACAATAACATTAGTTAGTGAGCTGCAAAAAGGCCGAGATTTTAGTAGGGGGGGCACAATCACTGCCTTCAACAAGGCAAATTTCCCGAAAATGAAATAAATAAATTTTAATTTATTTTTCTAAAAAGGAGAAAGAGAGAGAAAAAGATTTTGCTTGCTTACTCGCCTGCCTCCACACACGAATAATAATTAATTTTTTCCTTTTATTTAATCGGTCTGTTTGCTTGGGGCTAGCAAAATTACTTTTAGTAGTAGTAGTTGAAGGTGAAATGCACATTTATTTTATTTTTTCCGCAAAACCAGTGACTTTATGAACTTAAGAAACCAATAAACTTTTGAAAATCTCCACTCTTTTTATTAAAGCTAATAAAACTCGTTATTCCCCTTTTACGTTTGGGAAAACTGATGCTTTTGGTTGGAATCTTAGAAAGTGTGCAAAAACATGTTAGTTATGTTGTTGGCATGGTTGTTTTATTTAATTTATTAAATTTTTATAAATCTGAGCTTTAAAAGCTGTGTACAGGTACAAAAAAATTAAGAAAAGTAAGTAATCAAGGATATTTTTGGTATTAAAGTCAAGCCTCGCTTATCTTACCTTTGCTGATTTTTTAATTATATATCGCTTGACAAAGCTCAGATATTTTGATTTTTTGCGAGTTTTTTGGATTATAGATGGGGGGTTTTTGGCCAGGTTGGAGAGAGAAACTGTACCAAGAAAATAATTATTGAATATAATAGTGTGGTATTCTGAGTTGAGAGCAACTGATGTCTTCACAAATTGAGTTTTCATGATTTAAATATCTTTAGTTGTATAAACATGATATTCTAGATAAAAGTTTCTTTGAATGTTACATGTAAGTGGACCAACTTTAAAATTTAATCTAAAATTTCCAATATCTTTTTTTAGTAGTGAATTGTTGGGAATTCGAAATTATAAATAAAAGACAAAAATTGTAATAATAAAAGCTCTTCATCTAACCTCTCTTTTGATCATCCTAAACTTTTTTGCAATTCCCATAAATTTATTACAAAAGTACTTTCATTTGTCTCTTTTTAAATGCTAAAGTGGACGCCAAAAATATTTAACTACCGTTTTATTAATTCTCTTTTCTCCTTGTCCTCTTTTACTATTCAAAAAGAGGATGAGTTGTACATACACACACAGCCACCACCACCATAATATATACAACAATGTCCCCCCTTCTTATTGTCCTTTGCCCTCACCCCACCAAACTGTCCAGTTCTTCTTCTTCTTCGTCGTGTTGTTGCCCAGCCATTGGGATTCGATTAGAGAATGAGTAGTGAGCACTGACCACTAGCCAAATGGACAACACACACACATTGACCTAAGCTGCTGCTGGTGTGTCCTCCCTCTCAACCCTCCTAAACTCAATGGTGACCAGACAGGGGATTTGTCTACATATTTATAAATTATTTTCTTTTTTTTATTATTTACTACGACTACTACGTCCACAAACTAATTTAGTTGTTGGCTAGTGGGTAAGTCTGTGCATGTATTAGTAAAGACTAATTTCTAATGTCCACTCCAGACACTTATGCTTTTATATTTCTTTTATATTATTTCTTTTTATCTCAATACATTTGGAATATGTATTCGCTATACAAATTGCTTATATATATGATGAGATTTTGAAGTTGAAAAAGTTTTGAGTTAAAAAGTCTGCTACTTGTTCCCCATCCCTCAGCGATATCTAAAATTGGAATTTTTTTTATAAGAAATTTGCAAATATTTACAAAAAAGCTAGGAATTATGCAGTTAAACCTCGTTTAACTGAGACCCCGTTCCCGCCTAGGGTCCGCCACTTTTTCAACTCAATTTTTCAAATGTCTTGCAAAATGTGATTTATCAATCTAGTCCGAATAATTGCAAAGATTCCGATTTCGCCAATCGTTTTTCCAAAATCTTTTTACGTTTCCATAAAGACCCTCCCGACACCCCTTTTTAAAAATCAGGTGTCGGTCTTTATGGCAACGTAAAAAAATTTGAGAAAAACGGAATTCTTGCAATTTTTCAGACTGGACTGACGAATCACGTTTCGCGTTTAAACGGTGCACGTTTAAAAATTTGAGTTAAAAAAAAGTGTTGGGAACGAACTTTCGGGGCGATGCTTAAACGAAGTTTGACTATACCGTAAATACTCTAATATTTGTTTTGTTTTAACCCCAACATTGTTTATTTTAAAACGTGACCACTCATTTTGTAGATCTTTTCAAATTCTACAAAATGAGTGTTCGTACGTTTTAAAAAATAAACAATGTTGGGGTTAAAAAAGCAAAACAAATTTGAAAATGGTTAACTGTAGGGGGGCGTTTATTAGAGTATTTACGATATATTTCAAATGCTTTACACATCAAGCATTTGAGAATTTTAAGTTTGGCTTCTATTCTATATTTTAGTTCATTATCTTTTGAAAATTATTTTTTAAAGCACTTATCAAAAAGCCTAATTTGTTTTTTCAATTTCTAATTAAAAGATTTATTCATTTTCAGCCGACTAATTTGCCTGCATATATATCTAAGCTAATCCCTTTCACCACAATAATTGTTTTTTGTTATTTTAATTAAATTTTATTTGCTTCCACGGTTTGTTAAAACCACATTTACTTTAAGCTTATTAATCCAGCTTGGTTGGGACCAAAAGCAATAATAATATTTTAAATGTTTTACTTATTTATTCCATACACAGCACTGGTGACTTTACTTTAGTTAAAACATAGATACTGAGCCCAAATAACCCTCCTACAAGCTTAATTCGAAGTTATTATCAGTAGTTAGCCAGTGGCTGAGCCACAGTATCTGAGCAGCTTATAGGATGATCCACTTGCCTGGTCTTTGTCGCTTGGTGTTGGGATCCCACATAATACTATTAAATGATTAGCTTGTTAGACTTATCCCCAGAGTTGCACTTGAGCTAGGATAATCAGTGGGACTGTTTCCCTACGATGGGCAGACCTGAAACCGCTTAGAATTACATTTTTTATACAAGAAAATATGTTCAGTATTTTTTTCTTCAGTTTTTGTTTATCTCGTTTAAAGAGGAATGCCAGCGCGTTAAACGGCCAGTTTTAAATAAGAAAAAGACCGTCAACCAGGCATATTCAAAAAATAATTGTTTTGAAACACAAATTTGTCATTTTGTAAAGAGGAATAAGTAATGAAAAACACTGCCTTGGACTAACAGCTGGTGTAGCTCAGTAATATAGTGCCGAAATCGGCAGAAATTTACATGGTATCCGCATTCTTTTTAAATTTTTTCTAAATTTTCCGTGTAACGCGCTGGTATGCTCCATGCCCCTGCTTTTGAATAACAATTTTTACGGCGTCTTAGGGTTTTTCTCGAATTAACAAAAATTTCAACAACTCGAATGTGCTTTTGCTGGCTAAAACTTGGTTAAGTAAATTTTGAAAAATTTGCAAAAAATTTTACAAAAACAAATACAAACTGTAAAAGGGCTGTAACTGAAATGTAGTGACTAATGACCGAAAAACAACGACAAATTACTTAATTCTGGCTTCTAATTCAAATTGGCCTTTAAATTAGGAAATTTTGCGACCAATGGCTGAAATCTGGCGACTAATTTTTACATAACTAATTTTTTAATTTTTAGTATTTCCTATAGGCAAATTGGGGTCTTAGAACATAAAAATAAAATAAAAAGAGACATCTTCCTTGCTCATCATTATATTCCCTGCTTAACCACTCTTTCACGGCTTTCGACTCGCGCACCGTCCAATTGCATCTGTAATTGTTGTTTTGTGTTCTACGACCCCAATTTGCCTGCAGGAAACACTAAAAGTTTAAAAAATCAGTTTTGTGAAAATTAGTCGCCAGATTTCAGCCATTAATCGTTAAATTTCCGAATTTAAAGGCAAATTTGAATTAGTCGTCAGAATTAAATAATTTGTCGTTATTTTTCAGTCATTAGTCACTACATATCAATTTGATCCCTGCAAAAAGGGCCTTATCTTCTGGATCGAGAGTTAAATAGACTAGTTTTTGTGACAAGTAGAGTCGAAAACTTATCCATCGCTGCTTCCAAATTCTGCTATGGTCGTTTTCTAAATATTTACATATCCATTGCAACACCCTCTTCTTGTGAAATTTACCGGTAAAAATGTTTTGCCGGTAAATTACCGACCAGCCGGTAAATTTCTCCAAATGTCAAAACCACGATTAAACCACCCAAAAAAGCCAAAAAAGGCATTTTCTAACAGATGAAGTCAAAAGAAAGCGGATATATTTTTATCAGTTTGAAAAATATCAGCACGATGAAAAATATAGATAATATAGACGACCGGCCGACCAAAAACGGAATTAGACTTACCACATAGTTAAGCAAAAACAACGAAAAAATAGTACAAAAGTGAAAAAGTTGGAAAACTAACGTCAAAAACGGCTAGCCAAAGTAAAAAAAGGCTAGACAAAGCTCAAAGCACTGGCCAAAGCCAAAAGTGCCGGACAAAGCCAAAAACGAAAAGCCAAATTTTGGCTTTTCGTTTTTGGCTTTGGTCTGGGCTTTGGCTTTTCACTTTCAAATCACCCAAAACTTTTTACTGATCCAGTTTTTACTGGATCATGATGAAAATTCTCAAAAAGACAATTTTGATTTGTACTTACCTTAAGACTTGTTGGCAGCGTTGTTCCTTGCAAAAATTTAGCCGCTACCAAACCTCAGAGCCGGCTCCAAACGCCCTCCAAAAAATTTATGAACGCTGATACTCAATAGTTTTTCTCAAAAAGAGTTACTTTTACCAGTTCCAGTAAGAATGCCTCAAAGTGCTGTTTAATGACAAAAAAAAGTGGAATGTTCTTAAACCACAGAAAAGGACCGAGTAAAAATATAAATATATAATTGTTTGAGGAGCTTATGCATTTCCGCATCTTTCACAGTTCTTTTTTACGAAAAATGGATCTAATTAAACATTGGTAGCATTTTGGCCTTAGTCCTCTGGTATTTTTTCGCTTAGACTATGCCAGCATACGTTAAACAAACTCAAACAATGTTTTTGTTACTTTTCCGTTAAACATGCTTGAGTACGTCCTGGCTGGTCTATCCTGCGAAAAACACCCTTTTAAATATAAGTCGATCTTTTTAAATATATAAAATATTCAGTAAAAGCTCACATTTTTAAAGCAATGTGAGTGTGCTGTCGCTTTTTTTGGAAAAGGTCAGAAAATTAAAAATGTGGGTCAAAAAGAGTAAATTTGTGACAAAAAAGTACAACCCATAAAAGACATATTAAAGTTTACTTTTTTAAACTAAAATACAGTTCACTCGCGATATAAGTACACCATTTAAAATAACTGGTCTAGCTGAGGAAAAACGTTGTTTAGAAATAGCACGAGTCAATTGGATACTGAAACTGGATTTTTTTTCAATTTTTTTATTTTACATGTTTACTTTTTTATAAACTTTTTAGAAAATTACATAAGTGGCTCTAATAAATGTGTTACCTAAAAATTATCAAAACTCTATCAAAGACGGGTTTTTCGTAATTTTGAGAATTTTATTTCTTAGAAAGTTCTTTTATTTATTCAACCAAACACACATTTGTTTTTCGACATAGTTATGAAACTCTAAGACAAATTTCACTAAATTAAAAGGATATTCCGTTGTTTAAGCTTTCAATTGCGTTCATTAAATACGTATTTATTTCAAAACCATCCAGCTGTTTATGCAACCTTTGACGCACTACAACTGTAATTGACAAATAAAGTCATCGAAAAATCTTCATTCTACAGGGTGACACAAGAAAACAGTCACATTTTTGAGAAATTTTCAGAATTGAATTTTTCGGGTTCTAATTCATGAGCGATTGTGTTTATTTGAATAGTCGCTGCTTCCTTTAAGTAATCTCTAAGTTTTTGATAAGAATTATGAATCAAAGAGCTCCCAGGTAGCTTAATTACTGTCATCGATTTTTCTGGGGAAATTGATGGGGCAAGGGCCTACCTGTACAAATTTTTCAAAAATGTGACTGTTATTTGTGTCACCCTGCACTTTCGAAACTATCAAATTTTAAAAAGCTTACAAATAAATTTGATGGACAAATAAAACCTTGGTTACAATGAAAAGCCATGCCCAGACATCTTTTGTTGGACTAAAAATTCTAAACTTTTTGGGAGAACAATTTTTCCCCTTTTTCAAAATTTACCTTTATTTTTTTTACAAATTGTTGTTCATCATTTAACACTAAAAACTATTCAATAATAATTTGCGGCGAGTTCAATGAGAAAAAGAGGGGGGGGTATGATAAAGCATATTGTCATTCAGAGCCGAAAACTTATGATTTATTTTTAGCTAATATTATAGATAAATCGTGCCAAACATGCAGTTATTGCAATCCGAAACGAGGCCGATCATCAGTTAAGTGTATGGAATTGGTGATAGGATAGGGGTTGCTGAGACCAGCAAAAAGTAGTTTTGGGGTGGCAGCAGCAGTTCTTATTCGTTTAGTAGTAGTGGCAGATTTATTTATTCTTGAGCATGGTCTCTGAACCAGCTAAACTAACTAAACAGGGCATTGCCCTCACCCCTTTTTACAAATTAATTTTGTGAAGTTTGAATTAGGAGAGTAGTCCGCTGTTTTGTGTTACGACTCTAATTTGTGTGATATAGCCGAACGATACGGAGTGAAGATTACTAGTCATGATGGTGATTATAGTTGACGACCTTTTCATCATCTTTTTGGAAACAAATTGCGTGCAAAGTGGCGATAATACAGGGTGCGGCAACTATTTTACCCACATTTGTTTTGCATGTAACTTTTTAAATTTCTCCGTTGACCATGCATTCGAGAGCTCAGAGTCTGGGATTTCGTTTAAAAAGAGAACGGGTCCTTTCCTCGATTTTTCACAAACTTATGGCTATTTTAACAATGACGAGAAAATTCAATAATTTATTCAACAAATGTTTGTAATAACAACAAGGATGGCAGTCTATCTCGTTTCCACACTCCTTCCATTTCTTGCAATGCATAGCTGGAGTCGGCGGTTGAAATCTTGTCTGGCTCTGTCGATAATTTCTAGCGGAAGTGCCCCATTTCTTCGACGATTTGTTCACGCAGGGCATTGAGATTAGCCTGAGGTTGTTCCGTGTAGACCTCACTCTTAACATAACCCCAACAGAAAAAGTCCATCCAGGCTAAGTCTGGAGACCGAGCGGGCCATCTGATTGGTGCAGGATCCCAACCAATTTACCGATTCGGAAAATGATTGTTGAGCAGAGCCCGTACATCCAATCCCCAATGTGGTGGAGCTCCATCTTGCATGAACACCAGTTGGTCGATGGATTGTATTGCTGGAGGGACAGGATTACATTACCTTGGAGTATGGCCACTTAGCATTAACCCATACCATTTGGCGACTCCTGGCGTACTCTCGAGCAAACGTTGCATAGCTATTCGCACTCTCATTCATCCACAATACTCAATACACAATACAATAACTTTGCCCTTTCTTGATTCGAGTATATGTCATACTAAAGATAATGATAAAAACAACGAGAAATAAGCATTTCCCAACAGTAGCCATAACTTTGTAAAAAAATCGAGGAAATGACCCGTTCTTTTTTTTAAACAAAATCCCAGACTCTGAGCTTTCGAATGCATGGTCAACGGCGAAATTTGTGCACGAATTTAAAAAGTTACATGCAAAACAAATGTGGGCGAAGTAGTTGCCGCATCCGGTATTTTTAAACGAAATAAAATGCCTAAAGGCTTCAAAACATCGTCAAAACAGCTAAAGTTGCTTTAAGATAGTCAAAAAATGAGAAATTTTATTCCTAAATTAAGCACTTCATATCGAATTTCTTCAAGGAGACATGGCTATTTTCTGCAGCTCCCCCCTACAAACTATTGGTGGTGGTAAATGAATACATACACTAGTATTACAAGTTATTAAATCCAACAAATAACATTTATTTCCTTCCATTCACTTATTGCCTCTGGCTTTTTGTGAAAGAGACACAATTTCGAAATGAAATAAAATAAATTAATTTCTCCTTCTTTTCCATCATCCAAGGTTACATATTATTCATTCCTACTGCAAAAATTGCATAAATTTATTATTATTATTATTATTTGCCTCCCAACTGTTTTCCTCCTCTTGCTAGGGGTCATTGAAGAGGGGCAGAGAGGCCAAAACACCCCGTTTCTCTGCCCCCCCCCCTCCAGACCATTAAATTTGATCTACAACTCTTTGTTTATACGATTTTTGTGGAGGCAGCAGGAAGAGGCAAATATATTTATATGTGTGTGTGTGTGTGCTGAGGGTATATTGATTGTCTGTTGTTTGAACAAAACTATTTTTCAGTCAATTTGTTTATTATTAATTGTGAGCCTACTACTACTAGGTAATTAATTAGCTATACTTGCTCACATTATTCTTTATCCACCTATTTTATTGCTTGATTAGTGCCAAATGCAAGAGCCATCCCTGCCACAAACAGCAGTCCCAACTGCTGGTCATCTGGACTATGGCTGTGAACACAAAAGCTGGGCCCACGACCAGGAAAATCACCAGAGGAAAATGATTTTGACCTCAGGCCTGGATTTGCTGGTGCGTACTATTCACCAACAGGCCGGTGACTCAGCCAATAACTGTAAGTGTTTTTTTTTTTCTTAAAATAATTGATGAGGAACAATTTAATAGCATTTGTAGATAAAAAAGGATGCGATAAAAGTAATTAAAAATTATTTATGCTATTTTTTCCAAGTCAGTGCGGCTCTGCCACTGCGTCATTAATAACAATTTTCTAAATTGATCTAAATTTGACTTTTTATTTCAATTACAGTAGTTAACTAGTGTTTTGGGGAAAAACACACTTTTAACACCCTTCCTTGTATTAATATCACTAATTTGGATAAACTGTTACTGCTTATGTCTTTTTTTGGTTTCAAGGATTGAGTTTGGAAGAGAAGTAAGGCTATAAAGAAAAACGCTAAAATAATTAGTTAAAAATTAAAAAATTGCGATTTTTTGTAGTATTATTAGGAATGTGCACAAATATTACTTCTCTTCACTAAAGCTATGGCTTTTCCAAAATATTAAGAACCATAATTTATTTCCTGAATCGAGCAAATGCGAGCGGGACTGTACTTATTTTTCTATGCAGTCAAACTTCGATATAACTTACAATATAACCAGTCTTGCCGAATCAACCGGCTGATCAACCGGAAACCAATCAACCTGGTGGATGTGGCGGTTGATAAAATCCTGGTGTCGGCAAGACTGAATAAAACGTACACCTGACCAGCACACATGGTTCGTCACATTGAAATAAAGGCAAAGTGACCTTCGATATAACGTACACAAATAATGCTAGATTTAATTAAAGTGGATTTGTAAAAAGCCTTTTGGAAGAAAGTTATAGCCACAAGATTAAGCATATAAGTACACAAAAGTCTTATTGGACAATAAGAAATCTGCTTAACTGGCCAGCAAATCAGATTGAGTTCACCATCCACGATTAAGCAAATCTGCACAAGCCTTAAGGCTATTATCAACTTACTTTTCCTGTTTTTTTTATTAATAAGCAGCTTTTGAAAAATATTTAACAAAATTTTGTTATAATTAATAAAAGAGCAACTTACTGCCGTGTGGCTCAGCCCTTTTAATTAAACCACATTTTTTCATTGCGGCCTTGTGTAATATAAAATTGGTGGAATTTCAGCCAGAAAGAACAGTGTGGTGTCCAATGGATGTCTGAGCAAGGGCAGTGAAGACCAGGAAGAGGAGAGTATGTTGATGTTGGACGAAGAGGATGAAGACGACTATTTGGATGAGGAGGAAGAGGAATATGATTTGGATGAAACACCACTCGTACAGACCCTCAAGCCAAAACCAAATGACCATGAGCAACCAGTAGCAGGCATGGTGGATGGCGAGATGCATGCCATTAAACGAAACTTGCTATATTTGAACCACCAGGTTAGACTTCAGACTTTTGGTGGGATAGACATTTATAATTTTTTAAGTCTAGATGAGCCAACTGATGAATGCTTTAAATGTGACCACTTGTGGCTGCTGCAACTGCAAATTAGTAAGCCAGCAGCAGAGCAAAAAGAGCAATGTTAGAGTGGGGCATAATAACCACCATTTACACCCTTCTGTCTCCACAACTGACCACAACAACTTGGTAAGCTTTGATTAAAAATAATTAAATTTTGACGGCTAAGTGGGGCTCTCAAATGGAACAAAAACTAGATTGAGCAAGAAATTTTTTAGAAACTATTTAGCTTGGTTCAACATCCTCCTTTTTTGAATCACAACCGTGCTTTTGAAATTTTGGAATTGTGAAACTTTGCAAGGACTACAGTTGGAAATATTCAATTAAAAAGCTGTAACGAGTATTCAGTATTCCGTATTCCGTCTTGTTTTGAGCCAAATTACCAGAATAAAAATATTTAAAAAAACATCAAAAATATTTGACAAAAAAACATTTTTCGATCAAAAACAGGGCTGCCATTTGGGTCGATTAATCAAAAAAAGGTTGATTTTAGACAGCAGGAGTTCTTCGATTTGTCTGATTTTCGAAAATTTTAGTTGGAAGCCCTTTAAAAAATTAAGCGACGTATTTATTAATTTTAAAGGTTGTGCAGGATTAAATTATTCAAATGAAAACTAACGATAATACTTTTGAGTGTCGATCCTGAAATATTATGCTTACCTTTGGTTGCAAACAATATGTTCAAAAGCTAAATATTGCGGCTTTCATGAGGTGATATTTATTGTAGGAAAGTAATGCGAAACGAGAATCTGGTAGTGCCGGAAAGCAATGTGACAACGTGGATAAAGAGCTGGTGACAGAAAGATTGTCTCAATTGTTGCAAGCCAATGCTAATAACAACCTTCAATCCTTGAACCCTGAACTGCAATTGAATCTCAAGGACGAGTGCTATTATCCAGCCAAAAGTAGGGTTTCGATCATGTTTTGTTGCTAGACTTTTTTGAAATGCCTGTCTTGCAGGAGGCAGGAAATCAAAGTATTGTTCGCCACTGGAAAAGAAGGCTGTTGCTGGCTATGCCCAAATACATGGGGCCACTGCTGCTGCTCGCAAATTCAACATTCCTCCAGCTGTTGCTGCTTACTATCATAGAAAAGAATACAAGTCACCAAAGGCTTTTAATGCAGGTAATCTAGCTCACCAAACCTTATCGGGTAATATTAATATGCATCAGAGATTCCGCTACCATTCAACCTTTTACTTTAACTTCATGTTAGGGGCCGAGCAAGAAAATCCCGAGAATCTCTGTTTCTCGTTCTCGGGGTTAACCACTTTCTCGTTCTCCGCTTCTCGGTTTCTTGTTTGGGCTAAATTGTCGAAATTTTCTCGCTCGGTTTCTCGCTTGGACCCGAGCCCCCAACACTACTTTAACTGCGACATTTAAATTTAAGAGCAACATTTTACGTCTTTCAGCTTAAAAATTTAAAATTTTTAATAAAATTATGCCATTGCAAATTGTATATTTTGATGATTTGTGGATTCCACACTCAAATTGCTTTTTAAGGATCGGAGTAATCAAAATATTTTGGTTTCAAAAATATACAAAAAAGTGTTTAATATGAAACCCATAACAAGGAACTAAGTTTTGGAAGATAATTACAGATTTTATATTTTGTTGTATTTTCAGGCCTTTCCCTGGCAAACCCACCCATCCAACTGTCACAACCATTATCCTTGGATGCCAATAACCATCAAGCCATGGACTCGAGTGATGATACCAAACCAGAGACATTAGATATGCCAGTAGGAGCAGCAATGCCTAACCCTCACTATCAGTCATCTGACGCCTCTAACGAGGCTGATGGCAATGACCTGGTGTGGGGTGGTGGTGGAGCAGGGTGTAATCCGGCACACAGCGGGTCTCCTGGCTTTCTTCGAGGTCGTGGAAGGGGGCGACCAAAGTTGATTGGTGATGAATTGGATGCTGAACTGGTGGAATATATGGTCCAGGTAGGAAAATTTTTATAATATTAAAAAAGGATAATGTTTTTTTCGGCCATAGAATTCTTCTTCCTTTTGGACATAGATTTTTCTTTTTTGGCCATAGATTTGATTCTCGACACGAAATCAGCAATTTTTAAATAAAATTTGGTCATTTTCGTGTGAAATTCAGGATCGGGAAAAGACCAGATGGCTGAGAACCCACTCCAGAGTGGCCAGAAGCCCTGAACCCCTGAACGTTGTTTTTTCAGGGGTTTACTAAAGGGGGTGAACTTTTAGCGAAAATTCGATTGCGCGCATCAGATTGACTGAATCGCCCATAATTCCACGTTCAGGGTTATTTGGAGTACTTCACGGTGGATTAGTGCGAGATTCTAAGCAATTGAGTCGATCGAACGGCAAATCTGATGCGCGCAATCGAATTTTCGCAAAAAGTTCACCACCCAACCGACCTTACGGCCAAAAAGAAATACCACCCATTAAAAAACATCTAGAATAAAATTAACTTTAAAATTTTAAAATTAATTTATATAATTTTTGCATTATGTTCAGCAAGTTCCGTTCTGATTGGGATTATGACGTGTTTAATGAGTGAATAAAAGCATTATTTGGGGCGTAAATTTTGGGGCGCACTTTGTGTAGGAGTTCCCCGTTTTCTTTTCTGCAAAATTGTATTGTCGAGCCTCGATAAACAGACGAACCCCTCAGTTCGTTACCTTCTACGGTCCGACATTTTTTTCAGCCCGGTTTTTAAAGGCTTTTGCCAAACGTGACTCGTCAGCCTGGTCACAAAAATCGCAAAGATTCTGATTTTGCCGGTCATTTTTCTGAAATCTTCTAATTTTGCCATAAAGACTCGCGAATGTCGATAAACGGACACGTGGTTCTATATATATATAGTGTCCGTTTATCGAGGCTCGACTGTATATAAAAATAATTGTTAATTCAATTCGAATAGTAACTTCTTAAATTAAAAGATTGTTTTTTTCATCATCACTGTGCTGACATATGATATAAGGCCAAAAAATATGTACTGTTTTCTTTATTTCACATCTGGATGCTTGAAAATCAGGATGAGAAATCAAGAAAGTTGGTATAAAAATCATGATTTTCTTTTATGATTTTCCTTTCACCACAGCTAGAGCCTACATTCTTGAGAAATCTTAATCTTATATAGTATTTGGCATGTGTGGGTGGGTAACGCTTTTTTACTTCGAAGGCCAGAACGGGTCGTAGATAGCGAAATCACTTTTGTCGCTAATACCGTCGTGTTCCCCAGAATGTCAGCTTTCGTTTTAAAAAAAGAACAGGCGAAAAAAATGAGTTCTAATAGGGGATATACCTATTTTTATGAATGAAGTCATAGCCCTCATTGAAATTTCGAAATACTATAGAGGCGCCGATAGGCGCCTGTGGTCCCTTGTAAATCAAAATATCCGAGTATTTTCAGTTATCACCCATAAAGCTTCAAAATACTGATTAGTTTTATAATTTTTTTGAAAACCATTATGCATTTAGATCAAACAGTCCAACCCCAGACAGCACTTGACAGCTTCCCAAGCACTCACCATAGCTAGAGCCTACATTCTTGAGAAGTCTCCCACACTACTAGAAGAGCGGGGTGGTCAAATAAAACTCAAGATCACGTGGGCAATGAAGTTAGTCTCCAGAATTGCAGAAAGGGAGAGAGAAATTCAACTTGGTTTGCCATCTGGGTCACTTCAAAATCTTGGAAGTTGGTATTCCACATTAAAATATTACATAAACATCATGATCACAATTCATTGCAGGAGGCAATGGATCAAACAGTTCTTCATTTATGAATGAGTTGTTCTCCCCAGAACTTGTTTAACCAACAAAATTTTAGCATTGGTATGTCAAAAACCAGTATGCCGTACTTTCTCTGATAGAACGCCCTCCCCCCTATATTAAAAAAATTCTGTTTTGACCCAT
This sequence comes from Ditylenchus weischeri, assembly GCA_029231635.1. Classification (NCBI taxonomy): domain Eukaryota; kingdom Metazoa; phylum Nematoda; class Chromadorea; order Rhabditida; family Anguinidae; genus Ditylenchus; species Ditylenchus weischeri. Next base: position 208,449 of record JAMRYI010000210.1, read on the forward strand.
TTTTTGAAAACTTCGACTCTATATGTGTTTGAGGCACCCCCGAAAAAATATGCCTTGGTCCCCCTGTTGTTTTGTTTTGTGTATTTTAGGCTTAGGTTTAGCAAGGGTTGGCCAGTATATGTTAGGGAAGACTCAAACAAGGGTCTTGACTTAAAAATATATAGCAATATGAACTTCTAGAATCAAGAAAAAAATGGACATTTTCCTATCTAAAATTCTGTAATTCACACTAATAAAGAGAAATATTCAAATTCATATAGATCTTGCTAGAGACTTTATGTCACCCATGTTTGAGTCCGTCCTAACATACTCTGGTCAGCCGTTGCCTAAGCCTAAAATACACAAAAATAAACAACAGGGGGACCAAGGCATATTTTTTTCGGGGGTTCCTCGAACACATATAGTCAAAACTTCTCTTGGGCGAGTTACTTCTCAATTTGTAGCTCATATCACTGGCTACAAAATAAGCGATAAATTTTCTAAGAACTGCATTTAAAAAGTGGGTCAAAAACACGATGCCAACTCAAACGAATCAAGGGGCCATTCTATTAGAGGAAATACCGTATTTCCTCTAATAGGAGCCCAACCTTTAATAAGCGCCAACCCTAACTTCAAGTGATCTGAAAATTATGTTTTCATTTGCTGTTTGAGCTGTGTAAAAAGTGTCTGCAAGGGATTTTTAAAAAATCTAATAGGCACTTTTTACACAGCTCAAACAGGAAATGAAAACAGAAGTTTCAGACCACTTGAAGTTTGAAAAAATTCCAGGCTCTGGGCTCCTATCAGAGGAAATACGGTACGGTAGTTTACATATTATAGTTTTCACGCAGCTATTTTTTGTAGGTAATAACAACAGCATGGAAGGTGGAGTCACTCAAACACCAGAAATATTGAATGTCCGAGAACTGAAGTTGCCTTCTATGTCACAAACCTCGGGACTGTCAGGGGAATCCAGTGGAGAAGTGTTTGACCCATCTGTTTTGCTGGCTGAGTTTGGCGGCAATTTCGAGGACTTCTCGAATAGTGAGGTCTTCAAGAGTCTGATCCAAAATCTGAGAAGGGAAGTCAGCAATGATAATAAGGAGCTAGGAGGGGTTCCGCAACTCACTGCCGAAAATATATTGTCAGTGGTAGCAGGCGCAGGTGCGACCTCTACTGAAGCTTTGTTGGCCCAGACAACTAGTGCTTTTTAAATATACACACAACATAAGTTTAACTGTTATTCCCTGCATGTTTTATACCAGTCTTCAGTCAATTTGCTAAACAAGCAATGCACAATAACAGGTTCGAGTCCCATTTTAAATTAATCTCTTTTAAATGCTTTAATTTTATAAAATGATTTTAAAAATCTTCTTGGGAAAAATTCGGAAAATTGACCGGCGGCGGGGGTTGGTGGGTGGTTGGCAAATGGGATAAATGTCAATTGCTTTTATAAAAAAGTTTTTCACAAATTGTGCAGCATTACACTAAACCCCCAGCACTTGATTACACCCTACCCTCAGCACTCGATTGTACCACTTTTTCGCAAAGGGTCTTAAAAAACTGTTTAACACTTTAAATCATATTCGTGCAAAAAAATTGTTGGCAAAAAACCAATTGAAAAAATTTCTTTGGTCCGCCAAGCTGAATCGAGTGCTGAGGGCATGGTGTAATTTAGCCCAAATTGTGAATTAAACCACCTGAGGTAATAGCGTAAATACTTTAAAATAGGGTGCTTAATATTATGCCAACTAAGGGTGGGACTCTAACCTGTGTGGTTTTTCAAAAGGTTAGCTTGTTACTCGATCATTTTTGAGACATATTGAAATTTTGCTCTTTATCAATCAACTTACTCCTTTTTTTCTTATTGACGGCCAACCAGATGTTTTATTGCAAAACGTTTTACTTAAACCAATTCGTTCTTCTAACCAAATAGCATAATTTGTTTGTTAACTTTATTCTTAAATATTATTCTCTTCTTAATCACCACCCAGCCAAAAGGTGCTCTTACTCTCTATGTAGAAGCCAACTGAATAAATCCATTTTCTCTTCTTTGGGAACTTTTCCCCTTATGTGGCCAATTCCATAATTAATTTTCATGAAAATGCCAATAAAGTTGTTCATATTTGTTTTTTTTTTCAATAAAAATTGCCAAATAATGTGAAAACAATAAAAAAGTGAAAAAGACAAATCCAATATGCTGAATTTATTAAATTCACTTACAATTTAGCAAAATCACATATAATGGCTGTTTTCTATACATGATTCGGGGAAGTAACCTCACAACAAATACACAGTGATTGTAGGAAACCATATAGAAATTTAGGGTAAAAGACAAATAAACATACACTAATCTAAGATTCTCAGGAAGTTGTAGCAATAATAAATGGATTTCTAGAAGAAAACACGATGAAAATTATGTGTTTTGCATTTGTTACAATAAAACCAGTAAGGTTGAACGATAGATTTTTTAAAACTAATGCTGTTAAGACTATGAAAAATTTCGCCTTTTAAATATAGAAGTAAATTTTTCAAATCCTTCAGTTTTTAAGTCCTTTAATTTTTTGAACTCTAATTAAGTAACTTTAATTTAGTCTTTTTACTTAATTTTTTTTTAATTTCAAATTTAATATGAATGAGATTTGATTACTTTTAGTTTTGAAAATTGGATTAAAAATACTTCAAGTTAAAAATAAATAAAATCTTAGTTTAGTCTTAACAGCATAGTTTCATTTTTTACTTAAAAGAAAAAAAAACAATTTAATGCCCGATTTTGGTCAATAACAATGTTTAGCCAATAGCCCAAAGTCGGCGCTAATCTATTTCCCTTTTTGCCTTGGTCCCCCTTTTGTTTTTTTCAACAAATTATTTTTGAACCCCTCAACCGTGTTGGTGTTCACACGAAGAAAATTAGACTGTTCATCACGATGAGTCCCAAAATTATCGATGAAAACTCTGAATTTTCAAAATGCTGGTTACCAAACCTAGGAAAACTTTTCTTGTGACAAATAACCAAATGCTTGTAACCGATTGGTTTGCCCAGGCGGATCCCCAATTTACGATAAAACGCATCTGATCTAAAAACAAATTAAAAGAAGTACTGACAGCATATTTTGACACAAATTTGAAAATATTAAAAATAATTTGTTGAGAAAACAAAAAGGGGGACCAAGGCGAAAATGGAAACGAATTCTGCGCTAGTGCCAAATAGTCTTAAAATACAGGGTGTAACACGAATTTCCGGATTTTTTTTCAAATTTTTTACATTTTGTAAAAGTTTGTACCATTAGAAAGCCCACTCTTGGAGAAAAGTTTTGGTTAAAAAAATTATTAACATACCGTATTCTCTCTATTTGAAGGGCACTCTCTAGTAGAGGGGCAGAGGCCGAGGGGGGTTGAAAAATAGACGGGCACCCCTGGTCATTTTTTCTTTACCGTTGTCAAGTTTATCTTTAACGAACTTGAGCTAACACATTTTTTGGCCACTCTGTGATTATTAAGACGACTGATGTTTGCTATGATTCTCAGTTCAAGGAAAAGACACAAAAATAAAAGAGATAAAGTTATCCGAAAGAAGCTCTGATGGCCTTTTACCTAAAGTGGATAGTTGAAGCGTTAAAGCCAAAAGAGCTTATCAAGATGTCTTTCGAGTCGTGTGGAATTACTAATGCACACATGGTAGCGTTGACAACGTTATTAATTGCTTCAAGAAGAACTACCGGTGCCGTACAGTCGAGCAACGCCTGAGTTAGCAAGAGATAAGGAAGAGATTGCTCAGCTATTGGAAGAAAGTAATTTGAAGCATCAGGAAGAGAAAATTTTAAGCTTGATGATTCGTTGGGGTGCAAGGTTTTTGTTTGCTTTGCAAATAAAGATTTTTGTCGGATGTACTTGTAGATACTATGTGATCGATTTGGTACACTGGTAAGAACGAATACTCAAATCGGTAAGAAAGATATGCCGAAAAATAGAAGGGCACTCTCTAATAGAAGGGCAGGGGCCGAGGGGGGTTGAAAAATATAAGGGCATGCTTTTCTGTTAGATAGAATACGGTATGTCTTTTGAATGTTGTGCTACAACTTCTTAATAGGTTTTTTTTTTGGAAAAATTTCGAGTTTATTTTTAGTTTCTTATTTTTTGTTAAAACATTTGTTTTGTTCACAAACTTATATGTTATATGCATTTTATACTCAAAATGATCGCTAGAATCTAGCAAACATCTTAGTAGTAAAAATCTGTATGCTTATATAAAAATAATTTAGAAATAAGCAAAAGTAAGTTACGTAGAGGCGTTTTACGTGACTCAACGCGCGTAACACGCTGTCACATAATTTGCTATTATATAAAAAAAAATATACGTTTTCTTACTAGTAAAATGTTTGCTATATTCTAGCGGTCATTTTGAGCATAAAATAACTTTTTTAACCAAAAGCTTTCCCCAAGCATTGGCTTTCGAATAGTATGAGATTTTTTTTAAATGTTGTAAAAAAGCTTATGAAAATACCGTAATCTCTCTAATGGAGCGGCACTCTCTAATAGAGTGGCAGGGGTCGATGCCAAAATTAGGGTACTAAACCATGCATTCCATTTTTAACGTTAAGTCAAAAAAAATTTTGGAAGTCGAAAAATAGAGGCATGCCGCTATATTAGATAGAATACGGTAACTTGGAAATTCATGTTACACTTTGTATATGATGGGTAATAACGTTTCTGCAAACTTTGAAAAGTCTCAGCTAATGGTGATAATGATCTTATAAATTTCACCATTGTATTCAGTTTTTCAAAAATAGTTTCAGGGGTTTTTGGTGCACTTTTACGTACTAAAGTATCAAAAACTCACATTGTATTTTTTCGAAATTCTATACATTTTTTAAATTTTTTACTTATATCATGGGTTATGACTTAGGTGTTGATGTACAGTTGCGGACAAATGATAGGGAACGATACACATTTTTTTGAATTGTGCATTGTTTCGACGGGAAATTGGAAACTTATAAAAAATCTAAAATCACTGTTTTGTAGAGCGGTTCAAGCGCTACAAAACTGGTGTTTTACATTTTTTGATGACGCACTATTTCCGAAACTAAAAAATAATGCTGATTGACAAAAGTTCAGTGATAAAATATCTTACGCGAGTTTCCATGTCAGGATGAGCCATTTCCAATTCGTCCAAATGAACAAGAATTGTTTCGGAAAGGATTTGCTGGTATTGGAAACGATCCATTTTGCCTTCCACGAGCCTCAGAGGTCCAAGTCCATCCCAAGAAAAGCAGCCCCAAACCATGATGTTGCCTCCTCCAAACTTGACAGTGCCTTTGGTGTATTTCGGATCAAATATTTTGTTGACTGGACGACGCACATAGCCTTTTCTATCACTGCCAATCATGTTGAACTTGCTTTCATCTGACCACAGCACTTTATTCCAGTCTTCGACGGTGAATTCCAAATTATCCTTGGCAAACCTTAGCCTTTCCTTGACATTCTTGGGCGAGATCCATGGCTTCTCTGCTGGGCGACGATCGAATAGACCAACCTAGACCAAAAATAAGTCACAAAACATCACAACATACTTAAAAACAAACCTCAACGAGCCGACGCTGAACATTTCTGGTCCTGATCTTGTCCAAACCAAGCTCTTCTCGAATTTCTGGCGCTGTCAGCCTTGGATTCTCCTTTGATTTCCTTGCAATTCTTCGATCAGTTGTAAAATTTAACGCTGCTTTTATTACAACAAACATTTTAAAAAGCACCTGACGTTAGTCTAACGTCTTTTTCCACCAGTTTTGACTTCCTTCGGGTGCTTCACTCGCTTGTAGACTTTCCAAACGACATGTTTTGACATTCCCACATGTGCAGCAATTTTCAACTTCTCATCTGTGTCGTGTAGACGCCCAATAAGCTTCTCGATTCGTTCATCACAAAGTTGCGGAGCAGTCTGGAACAAAAAATACAAATTAACTATTTGGCAATGAAAAATAACATCGTTCCCTATCAATTGTCGGGTCAAAAATGTAACTGCTCTTTAATAGATAGAAAAAAAGTTTCGAAAATAGTGCGTCATCAAAAAATAAGAAACAGCTCTACAAAACAGTGGTTTTATATTTTTCATAAGTTTCCAATTTCCCGTCGAAACAATGCACAATTCAAAAAATGTGTATCGTTCCCTATCAATTGTCCGCAACTGTAGCTTCCGATAGTATAAAATATACACTAACAAAATAAATTATTTTTATCTCTTTTATACACTCCCACCTCTAAAAAATTGGCCTGAATTAGTTTTCTATAGTAAAGTCTGACTGTAAAACAATTTTGTCTATTATTGAGTTTATTGGGAGTTAGTTTCTGGACACAGATTAATTTTTACCTCAGTCTCAAAGTCTAAAAATTGACTGTTTTAATCACAATGACTTTTTGCCAAACACGTGAACAATATTTTTTTCATGCAAAAAATATTTGCGAAAAAGATATTAATTACCGAAGACTTATGCCAGAATTAATTTATTGTATTTAGGAGTGAACTTGGTCGAAACTTCCAAGCTTTTCATTTACATGCGCAGTTGTAGTCATATATTTTATCTCCGACGGTATTCTGAATCTCAACAGTTGCACTGTTTGTGCTCCCCAGCGTTGGTGGCTTGAAGTGATGCGCCTTGTCGGTTGGCATTTTGCTTTGACTGAACCCCTGTGTCTGCTTGGTTTAAGTCCAAGCTGAACACTAACTAACTTTTTAAAATTATTAACACGGAAACAGCAAACCTTCCATCTTGGATGTTTTGATAAATTCTTCGGGCTGTCTCCAAAAATGCATCTTCCACGTTGTCTCCGCTGAAACACTAGCAGTTTAGTTTTTCATAACATAGCCGTAAATGATTTAAAATTTACGTCTCTGTCACAATTGTAAGTGTAAATGTTAATCCAAGTGTTAATGTAAGGGGACTTCACAACACCAAAAACATTTACACTTACTCCTTCACAATAGAATGTAAATGCAAATTTTTTTTTACATTCTCACTTTTATTGCTAAATGTGTTTTTTTTTTATTTAGAAATGTAGAACTTTTAAATTTTAATATTTAGAAAATCGATATTTGTAAAAACGAAAAACAAATTCAGTACTGAAAGTCAAAAAACAAAAAAAAATTGCGTTCACATTGACATTCGTATTGTGAAGTGGTGAGTGTAAATGTAAGGATTGTTCACAATACCAAAATCATTTACACTTACAAATGTGATAGAGCAATTAGGTTCCCGACAAAGCCATTTTTGAGTATTTTAAAGATTAGGCCACTCTGCAGTTTATTGCTCAGAAATAAATGCAAAGTATTAGAGATGGCTTAGAATCTGGTTCCGGTTTTCCGGAATTCCGGCCCTTTTTTAATTCCGATTGCCAGAATATAGGCAATTCTGGTTTTGGTTTGAAAGAAAATTGAGTTACGGTTCAGTTACGATTTAGGTTCCAATTTAGGTCTTAGCATAAGCAAAATTCTGTTTTCGGTCTAAATATTGACTCCGAGCCAAAAATACAAAGTATGGCAAAAGGTGAAAGAATGCCTACGTTTTCGCAGAGCACTCAATAAAAGTAAGTCCATTTTCTTCGGCGAATGCTTTTGCCTCTTCATAGGTAACATCCCTTTGGGCGTCCAAGTCACTCTTGTTTCCAATCAAAAAGATGACCTTAAAACATTTGTGTACTTTGAGCTTTTGGGTTTTGGGTTACCGTGTTAGGGTTGGTCAAGTTTTTTGCATCAGTTAACCAACTGGAGAGGTGATTGTAAGTAGACCGTCTGAGCAAACAACATAAATAGGTATTTGAAGAGTACTGAAACTACCTAGTAATATCGTAGACCATAAGTGCCCCTGCAGCCCCTCGATAATAACTTCTAGTAACTGCTCGAAATCTAATAAAAAAATGTAAAATTTGTGACAGAAACGAATTTAATACCGTTCTTGGCCAGCTGTGTCCCTAAAAATCAAGAAAGTATTAAAATAGCTATGGTTGACAACACAAACCAAATTTGCAATTTTATCTTCTGCCCATTGACCTCAATTATGCGTGTGCCGAACTCCACTCCAATGGTATGAGGACAATCAGCCATAACTAAATGGAAAATGATTAAAACTAAAGCTAATAGTTGAAATCGCACAAGTGAAAAAAGACTTGGATAATATTTTCATAATAAAAATAAGCGGCCCCTTTTAATGAAAGCCATCTCTCTAAAATACCGTATTCTCTCTAACAGAAGACTGCATATACGCATCGCCTAGGGTTGAAGGATCAAATCCCCCTTGTTGCACAACCTTATTTTTTTAAATCTACTTTTCAGCAAGTTCACTGACGTCTAGAGCAAAAAACTATCGAGCAATCAATTGCGACCATTTCCAGGACTGCTTTTATGTCAGCAAATGACATAATTTTCGGATTTAATGCAAATAACGGCCCTGTGTAGGATGGCGTGGAATTGGAATTTTTGAATTTTAGCTCTTACTAAATATATACCTTTTTTCTGTATGATAGCTCAAATGAAAGCCTAGAATCTTGGCCATATTTCAGTATATGAAACGTGTGACTTGTAGAAAAAAGTCAGAATATATCGATCAAACCAGTCAAAGAAAAACCTTAAAATCGATCGATTTTAGGAAATTAAGCTTATTTTAACCTGTATACAGGAATAAGATTGTATACACCTGTATAAGATACCGTAGGTGTGAAACTCTGTGCTGATAATCTTGTTGTTTAGCCAAGAGAGTGAGGATCATTTTGACACCAAACTTGTAAATAAAAAAGGTGTGCGCCCAGTGGTATTCGAACCTGTGACTTAGGCGATGCGTGCATAAAGTTCCCTACCCCTTTAAACGGTTGAAAAACAGGTTCAAAATATTTCTTTGTGTGCTTTCTTTCTCGACCGACCATCCATCAAATTCATCTAACGTCGGTTTTTCTTAAATTGGAAAAGAGTTCTATCAACACCTTTTAGTTTCAGTCTAAGTTGCAGCCTTGGCTGATACCTAAAAATATATTCGTCAACTTTTTGTGGAAAAATGGCAGCTTAAGACACTTTTAAAAAATTATTTGGGGGTGGAGGGTTTTATATGGTAGTAGCATCCGATTTTGCTAGATGGCATATTTCTGAAGCCTGCTTAATAATTTCTAATTAAAAGTTTCAGCAGTTTTTTTAGAGTCGTTTCTTAGGAGTTCTGTTACGATCACCAGTGCAAAATTTAAAAAGGTAGCCTTTTTATGTTTGAAATAAAAGAAAACCAACACTTCTTTTCGGTGAACTGGTGCAATAAACAGGATTTGCCCACACCCATATCACCAATTATAATGTATCTGAAAAATTAAGTGAATCAATCTTGAGAAAGAAGTGTGGACCAACTTGAAAATGTAGTTGTAGTTGTAAGGAACCGATGCTGAAGTGGATGACGAAGACATTCTACTAAAAAGCACAAACGATATGCGTGGGTAATCAGCAGTTATAAAGATGTTTCAATGTAATAATGAACTGTGGAAGTATCTAAAATAAATTGCATTCATAACCCACAAGCCGAGACCATGTTTCGTGAAGAAATTGGAATCGGGCGAGATAACTGTATTAAAACCGCAAAAAACAGTAAACTTGATGATGAATCGACTGTGTGGCGAAATAATAGAGACAGAGGGAAAAAAACAATTTCGTTGCACAACAACAATTCAGTGACTTTCCTTCTCTTCCCACCCTGACGTTGACGAGTGTCTAACCAATTCAATAACAAAACGCCACAAACACATAATGTTGTTGATAATGGCGCCATTCCAAGCCAATTGCAGGTCTATTCGGGTCAAGCAGGTTGAACTTTGGAAATTGTGAAAAATGTGGCAGTTTTTGCCAAAAACGTTGACGTAACAAAAATGAATGAATAAGAGCATCCAATAATCTTTATTTCTCATATTTTTCTTCACATTACATCTTACACAAATAATCGGGACCAAATGTGTGCTTTGAGGCTGTTTTTGCTTTATCCACTGACAAGGAAGCCATCCGAACTGTTCTTTTCAACCTGATATAAAGACCGGCTCTATATGTGTTGGTCCCCCTTGTTGATTTTTTTGCAAAAATTTTTTTGTGTCTTGTCTTTTTTTCAAACTTTTTTCTTGTGTTTTATTATACCTCAAGTTTTTCACGATGTAATTCACTTACAAAAATAGACTAATATTCTATTTTAATGCTTGCAAGGCCATCGATCCTTTAAGACAAACAATGTTTACTAGCTCGGGGGGCCCGCCTGTCGGCGGACCACCCTCGCCTCGGTCTCGATGCAATTTAAACGTTTTAAAGATATCTAAAAACTGATAATCTAAAAAACATACTCTCGAAAAAAGTAGAAACAAAAATTTTTTAGTAGAATAACAGCAAACACTATACAGCAAAAAGAGTCTCTCCAGATCACTATAGCGAAGTCACTACTGATCAGCCAAAATCTACAACTACAAAACAACATAACATTTTATTGAAAATCAGAAGGCTGCCATGACAGAACAAAGAGACATAACGATATAAGAGAAGGCTGGTATAATACGGATTCAGAAGAAATTTGAGCGGCGCTTTTTCTTGTCTGGAGGCTGCATGCTGAACTTGAGTTCTTCATACTTTTCCATTCTGATAAGCTTCTTTTCCGCTTCAGGCACAATCTTCATGTCGAACAAAGATTCGAGAATCATAGCCATTTCGTTTTCGGCCGTTTCTGAATTATTAGTTTCACAAATTATGATGATGATAATAATAATTAATAGTTACCGGTAACCGTTCCAGCTGCTATCAAAACTTCTGTGTTAGTCAACAACTCCTGCGCGAACTTTTTCGTTCAGGAAAAAACGTCTCAACCTTGATGCCAGAAAGACGAACAATCTAATGAAAAACAGATTGTTGATTTCACTGAAAAAGTATTAGCAGAAATTACCCATTGAAGCTTTAACTTTTCTCCCGCCTCTTCCAGTTTCTCTTGCCAAACGATCAAGCGATAGAAGCTCTTGCCGTTGAACAGAAAAACGTGCTGATACGCAGAATTTTTGGTACAGATGACAGATGACTTGCCGACAACTTCCAGCACAACTGACCTGTAAATCAAAATAAACACGGAAAACGAATTTTTGCAACAGTATACTTTCGAAATAGAGGAGCCCCCCTTTTTAGGCATCCAGGACTCTATCTGAGCTGAATCCGTCAGAGCAATTTGAGCCATAATCGAGAAAGCTAAATAATATAATCATAATTTAGAAGCACAAACTGAAAAAATTAAAAAGATAAATTGTCAGGTTATAGACCCCTCTAAAAAATGCCATCTCACGACAAAAAAATTCAAATTTGGATATTTTGATGTTAGTTGATCATTGAAATTACGGACATCAATCTACATGTCGATTGACAATTTTAAACAACTTTCCTCTCGAGACAAAACACATTCGAATTCAAAAGGAGGACTAAATTTAGATTTCTCCTCCCTGACCACCTCCATAAAAGCGTCAATACCCCCGGCTTCCGGTCGTCATTTTTCCCCGATCTTTTTTTTAAAAGAAAGCTGAGATTTCGGGCTACATTTTAAGAGTGGGGCAAAAATTTCCACTCACAACAGCTCGGAGATTTTGACTCTTGAACAAAAAAAACGACAATTTGCTCACTAAAACCCAAAATTGAAACCAAAAAATCTCAAAACCAAAATCCACAACAGCCATTCTACTCCTGAGATCCCAAGCTTCAATTTAAAAAAAAAATCGACAAAAAAACCAAACAAAAACATATCAAACTAACCCAAAACATCAATTGTCCGCAGACAAACAAACAAAACATCTCTAATACTATATAGGGATTGTGTTTGAAATCAAAAAATTAATCGTATTTTATAACATTTATTGCACCAGAAATCTTTTTTCCCTAGATAAATGCGAAAATTAGGAGAATGAAATTTGTTGAAAAAAGAAAATTTTCAGGGGGACTTCAAGGGGACCAAGGCATATTTTTTTCGCGAGGACTACTAACACATATAGAGCCTGAAGGCTTATATATATATCGGATCGTAACTTTTGTCTATTCTGATACAGTTTTTCACGTAGATAATTTTTGTGTATGGGAGTGTGGGTGTTTACTAGTCATGAAGTGACCTAGTAACCGCTTATAAATTAACGACCCTTTCAGGAGAGTGTAAGTATCTCGAGAGGCAAGAATTACTGGTCTCCATGCATGCATGTAATAAGTCGTAATGACCGCCAGGATCTGCTCTTTCAAATGAGTATATGTCAGCTCCCATCTGTTTACAAAAACTTGGACAACCAGCATCCAACGCACGAATCCACCATTTCTCAGCAGGCAAATTTACACTCAAAGCTGCTCGAAAGCATGTTATATCTGTGTATAACTGCTTAATGCTTGGTCAATATTTGTAGAAAAATTCGGTTGTATTGGGTTTCGATTTCATTAGTTTCGAAATGTGCGAGTTTGAATTTTTTCTGTTTTCGGTTTTTTCTGTTTTCGGTTTTTTGCGTTTTCGGGTTTTTCCGTTTTCGAAATTTCCGTTTTGGAACTAATTTTTATCGAAAATTTACCTTTTTGCTAAAATCAGTTTCGAGCTTTCAAGTCTTGGAAAAAATGGGGTTCGAACAATCATGTTTTCAAGAACTTACTTTTCAGCTCAGTCTTTATACAAGTATATAGTTTATCGACTGCTTTGACTGTTTTTTACCTATACCTTTGAAAAGTCACAGTCAACATTCAAACCCTTATTTCTGACGTAAATTCGCGTGGTAAATCTTGTTTGATAAGACCAAAACTGCGATTTCAAAATCGAGGGAAGGTACGACCTGGTCAGGTTGATATCCACCTGGATGACCTGAAAAAATAAAGATTGCTCAGATCAAAGAACTAATAATGATTACATACGTAAAATTGTGTAGGAAATTCGGTTTGTTAGGACCATAATTCCGATTTTACCCACTCAGATCCCAAAACCCAGGATAGACCCGAAAACGGAAAAATTCAAACTCGCACATTTCGAAATTAATAAAATCGAAACCCAATACAACCGAAAAATTCAAGAGCTACAAGATAGGCAAAAAATCAGCACAGAAATTAAACAAAAGCAGGGCTTCGATCTGTACTTATTAATAAGATTTGTACTTATTTTGGGACCCTAAATCTTACGAAAATAAAATGTACTTATTAATCAGAAATGTACTTATTTTGGTCTTGTTTACTTATTTTGTACTTATTTTTCGAATCGGTCCAATAATTGTCCAAATTTTTTTAAAAAGCGGCCGTTTCTTCGCCTATTTTAAGTGCTTATCTCTTGTTAATCTCTAATTTTCATCTTTGACTTCAAATCGCAGACCAGAATGAAGAACGTTTACAAGACCCATTTCGCTAAAGACTTCAAAGCATCATTCAATATGAAAACAAAAAAATATTTACTTTACGGAGGCAGTAGAGCTGGCAAAGCAGGTGGAGCCTGAAATCCCAGACAAGGAAAAACTCTTCAATTAAATCACAGATGTAAGCCAAATGCTGCTTCAAATCCCAGAATAAGTTTCTGGGCTTTACACGGATTCATCGACACATCAATTAATCGAGCGAATTCATCTGCACATTTATTGTAGTTACAGGTTCGAATGCTGGTGGTAACAGACATTATTTTTTCTTGGATTGTCGTCATAAACAAGTTTTTAATAAGTCTTAGGGTGAGTAAATAAACAACCTGGGTATCCACTTGCGAAAATTCACCTCCAGAATACGAACTTTTGGATTGGGCGAAAAGTAATTCAAAATATTTGTAACCTCTACAGAATCGTTTCCTCAAGACGGTTACCTAATGCCCAGACAGTAATTTGACTTGCAGGAACCAAAGTCCGGTGTAGCCCAGTGTGTGGAGATCTGATCAGGAAAAAAAAAGAAATTTGGGAAAAAATGAAGAACACAACAATTGGCGCAGTCAAATGGATTTGGATCAAATCAATATTCGAAGCTCAAGCGCATGTTCCAGCTCAAGCTCAGCAAAATCAGCTTCTCCTCCAATATCTCAAAGAAATGTTTCAAGCCTTGGGTGGTGGTGGGAATCTCAATCCTCAAGATGGCTCACTCTCCTTTGATGGCTCAGAAAACCGAACTCTTCAATTGGTCTCTTCCCCTCTCAGCTCGAATGGAAATGTTCGTCTACAATCCGATGGAAGATCACACGTTCGACAAGTGGTATGCTCGCTATTCAGTCCTTATTGAAAAAAGATGGTGCTTCTCTCCCGGATGAATCAAAGGTCAGACTTTTAATTGGAAAAGTATCCGAGTGCGATTTTAGGAAATGTGCCGATGCAGTTCAGCCGAAAGGTGCCTATGAAAAGCCGTATCAAGAAAGTGGTGGCTATTCTCAAATCTATCTTTGGCTCTTCACGATCGTCTCAACTCATTCTGAAGAAGGTAGACAACTCATCAGCCGAACAGTTTCGACCTCAAATGGATCATCCTTAAGTTGGTATCTCTACTCAAGCCTCGCAGTCTCTCTTCAATCAATCTCTGTCGCGCTCTTCTGTGGCTCAAATGCTGCGTCGCTCTGTGCGACATCAACAGTCTTTGATGGATCAAACGCAATTGCATCTGCCTCTCTCCTCATCTCCGCCGCGCTCTTCTGTGCCTCAAGTGCTCCGTCGCCCTGCTCGATCTCAACAACCTTTGGTGGATCTCAATCAATCTTTGCCTTGCTCTCCTGTGGCTCAAATACTCCGTCGCTCTGACAAGTGCTCGATATTCAACCTGGTGGAAGCAAAAAGATCCAATGAAGTGACTCTGAAGCATCTGACTCTCCGAAAAAATCAATCAATTGTATCTCTATATTTTCATTTTTGTAAGTCTTCTCTTATGCTGGATCCTCTAATTTCTCGACTCTAAAATTATTTAAATCTATCACTATATTTCCAAGCAACTCCTCTGAGGTCTGGCTCGCCTGTGAGTAGTCTAGTTTCTAGTTGCTTGGAGGGTGTCCCACTCATAATGTCTGGCTCGCCTGTAATTAGTCTAGTTCCGGGAAACCTGTATCTATAGCTCAACTTTAACAGTTAAATTGTTTATTTATCTCCTGGGGATCTCAGCTAAGGGGGGGAAGGATATGTTGTGTGGAAATCATGGTTCGCAAAAACAGCAAATTTGCTGAAATGCAGCAATTTTTAATTTCAAAATCGCTTTTTTGAAAACAGCAAAATTACAACGAAAATGCAGTAAAGTTTTTGCTGCATTTCAGCAAAACTTTGCTGCATTTTTGCTGCTTTTCTAAAACTGTATCTTTATTTACGCCTTGTGATAATAAAATAACTGTAACAAGGTAACGGTATTTCTAAACGGTTTCTTTGATAAATTTCGATCGTAGATGGATGAGAGCTGCAACTTTTTTCGTGTCCAGCCTATTTCTGGTAAAGTCACCAACCACCCCACGCAACTCTTTGAAAGCTCGTTCACTCGAAGAGCTTGATCCTTGGCCAGCCAAACATTTTTTCGTTAGAGGAGGAAGCTGTGTGAAGTACTAAAGTGCCTAATACAATACAAAACCGTGACTAAAACAAAAGAAAGAACCGTCTCGTTCAATTTCCAAAAAGTCAGTGGATCGGTATCGCAAACCGGCAATGAAATATATGTGTTTAATTGATCATCTAAAGCAGCTGGCTGTGCACACGCGAACATTGCCTGACGATTGGAAGTGCTCTGGACAACTATGTTTTGCGGTGTTAACAATTGGGCTTGCTCGTAAACAACTTTCTTAATCTAAAAAGCTTGAATTCATAAAAATAATTACAACGTAACACTGAATTTGTCGTAACTGAGTCCTGGCACAAGATTACACATAGATTTTAGCTGGGAATGTATGAAAGGGTCCAGAAACGCAGCACAAAGAACAAGCGGTTTATTCAATACACCCGAAGTAGAGTCGACCCAGTTTTGTGTAAAATCGCCTATCTTTTTGTCGAAGCACTCTAAGGCAGCCTCTGCAAGCGACACACACAGGACAGAGTTATTGGGAGATCGGTGGGCTTGCAATGAAATCCAGATAGTAGCAATATGGAGTAAGATCTTGTGTGAAGTTGGTTCCCTCTCAGCCTTGGCAACAAAAATAAGCTAATGCACAGAAAAAGAAAGTCATACCTGTAGCTCCAACACCATGTCTGCAGTTGGCTTCAGGATTGAAAGATAATCACTGAACGATGTGTCTGAGGCCATTTCAATAAGTGCGTTTGGAGTAGCTCTATCTGGAGCAAACTGAGCGGTAGCGGTGCGGAGATCATCTAAGTTGTCCAGCAATGCGCGGACCATAACGTACTTGCTCATCCATCTCGTTTCTGCTGGCATACATGGCATGTGGTTTCTACGGCCGATAGAATTAACGTTTGAGCCTTCATCGGTAGTGACAAAAAAGTGTGAAAAGTCATTATCTGACACTCCGAGCTTGTGCAGTTCTTCGTGGACGAATGTGGCAACATTTTCGCTGATTTTCTTTAGATTCGGAGGCAAAGGTGAGAATAACAAAATTAAGTCTTCTTTCTTCCTATAATAGTATGAGGGGTTAGTAAGTCTTTCATTGGTAAAAACAAACCAACCAGTCGTTATTGATAAAATGGCCAGTTAATGTAATGTAGTCAACATGATTTTTGGCAAAATCAAGTGTGATTCCTCCACCATTAGGCTTTTAAATGCCCGACCTTTTCCATTAATTCCACATTTGCTTCCACCATTGATGCTTCAATCCTTGTACTCATAGTATTTGGTGATGGAAGTAAGTCCCGAACTGCAACAATGGAGTCAGTTTCGACAGATTCAATTCTAAAACTGACACGTTTACTGGAAATGAAAAAGGGTTGTGTTACGTGAATTTTTGGAAGCATTCTAGAAATTTTTGAAAGCTGGCATTAGATACAATGCTTAATGCTTGAGTGGAAGACACGACAAATTTTAAAAGAGCCTCGTCAACAGCCTCTTTGGAAGACCGCTGAAGAATAAGATGACTCTTTGTGTGCTTTCTAAACAATGGTCGTGAAGAAGCTGTATGAAACGTAGATATTACAGAAATACCGCTGCCAGTTACTGCTTCCCTTGTGAAATATGGATCGACACGTGGAAATTTTGCATATCACTAATTCAGTGGCTTCTCCATCCTCAATCAATCTATCAAAGTCAGCTCCAAATTCTTTGCTCTTTCAAGCTGTTGTAGTGTGGATATGTTCATAAAAAATTATCTAAAACACAAATAAATCAGTACAAGTAAATCGATGCAAGCCATACAAATCATACCTTCTTACGACGTCTTTTCGCTGGAGTTTGACCATTGTGGATCTCGTCACTGTCACTATGATACGAGTTGCTCATGGTTTTCTAATTTAAGATTAAAAAATAAACAAATAGAATGGCACACAAACAGGGAAATACGGGCACTAGATAGGCCAAAATAAAATGCAGCAAAATTTTTGCTGCATTTTTGCTGCAAATTTGCTGTTTTGTATTAATACACAACGCCAAATAATTTTGCTGCATTTCAGCAAATTTGCTGTTTTTGCGAACCATGGTGGAAATATTATTCGTAATTATTATTGTCTTGACACGACATCGAGTCTTCTGTTGGCTCAAGAACATAACAAAATATATAATAGAAATTAACTTTTTATGCTCTGATTGTTGAAATTCGTTATGTTTTGATGTAAAAAACGGGTGCGTATCGTTTTGCCCGAAACATTACCAAGTCAAACAAACCATACTGCTCATCCCAGAATTGTGTGCTGAAATCGGTTTGTTAAGACCAAAATGTTGTTTTGACAGACCGAAATCTCATAATCCCACTCCAATGTGGTCGACCCCAAAGTTTGAAGAATTATTGTGAATGGTCACATCAAAACTTCTATCTTGCCTAAAAAATGCTTTAAGTACGTCATGAAAGATTAAAAGCTGGTTTTCTGTCGTTAAGTTCTGAACACATTGTCCAGCTGGACGTCCACCTGGAGCAGGTAAGACTACCTCAGTTTCCTAGGTGTTGATAAGTTCAAACCAGGTCTTGTTCTTTATAATCCGTTTGAGGAAGTAATTTGTAATTAAAGATAGCATGATTTTCATGCTCATTCAAAAAATTCTCTAAATTTAGGGTCGACCCAAGGGTTCGATCGCGAATTTCTAAAATAAAGGCATCTAGTGTCAAAAAAAGGCAATTTAAAGGAATTTTCACCAAAATAAAGGCAACTTAAAGGCATGTTGTCCCTTCAAACCCGACAAAAATCAACAAAAAACAACTTTATTGACGAAAAACATATTTTTCTCCCCCTGTCCTGCTTTCAACAACTCTTTCTGTCCAAGAAATTAGTCATAACTTCCATAACATTCGTCAAAATGTGCCTTTATTTTCAAAAAAAATGAAAGGCAAAATTTTCAAATTAAGGAGCAATGCCTTTAATTAAGGGATATAATCGGACCCCTAGATTCGACCACCTCTGTGTATCTACCTACCCACCTTGCCGCCTCTCGCAATAATTCATTGATTTGACATATTTTAGTCTTTTATGGCATACCTGCCCACAATACTGGGGTATTTACTAACTGGTGGAAAGAAAGTTTGTAATGGGTTTCTGAGCCAATTTTTCAATGAAAATCTTTTTTAAAGTTCCAAATATACAGGGTTGAAACATTTTAGCTCCTCTTTCAAATGGTATATAACATAATACATCTGCTTTAATGTTTAATCGGTATAATGGGAATAAGAAATACAGGGCAGAAAAATGAATCATCCGCCAGCTTTTGGGTAGTTTTCTTTGTTGCTTCCCTTTCTTATTAAAAATTTTGCTTTATTCATTTATTCAAACTAAAATGGGTGATTTGCGTCCAGCTATTGTACGCCTTTATCAAGAGGGTAAAGAGTGATGGAGATTTCTCGACTCCTCAACATACCCCAGCCAACAGTCAGCAAAGCCATCAAGCGATTTGAAGAGACTGGCTCAAATGAAGACAGATCAAGAAGTGGCAGGCCGGTTACAGCAACAACTGAGGAGAACATCAAGCAATTGCTGATAAGTTCTGCTTCTGCAACGACCACGAGGCTGGCCACCTGCACAGCCGGTCCGATTCCAGCAGAAAGTTGGCCGTTGAGCTTGGGATCTCACACACCTCCGTGCAAAAATGATCCACGAGATTTTCAAATGAAGGCCAGGAAGACGGCTGAGGCCCTTTCTCAACGCCAATGCAATGGAGAAGAGTTGTGCAGGGCAAACAGCTTTTGAGGCGGTTTGCCGGCAGCAGGCATCGCAACATCCTCTTCACCAACGAAAAGTGGTTTGATTTGGAACAAACAAGGAACGCCCAAAATGACAGTTTTTCATTCTTTCTTTCATTCTTCCCCAATCAACCTCTTTCTTTTTTGAATCTGGTCGGTTGATCCTCTCCCTCCAGAACTCAAGTTTGTGGAAAGAACACAGAAGCCTTCCCAGGTTATGGTCTGGGCTGGAGTTTCCTGGGAGGCCAAGACCCCGCTTATCTTTGTGCCCAATGGCACGAGGTCGATGGCCCAGAGTACAGAAGAATGCTGGAAACTGAAGTGGTGCCCTGGGCAGAAGAGAATTTGGAAGGGGTGGTGCTTCCAGCAGAGATGGGGCTCCCAGTCACAGGGCATATGAAACTCAAGGTGGATTGCCAACAACTTCCCCGACTTCATCAAAGTGGACCCATTGGAAAAAACCAACTGGTGAATGGGCGCTTAACTCCCGACTGGAATGTCATGGACTATTTTGCTTGGCCCTATCTCCAGTCAAAAGCTTGCACTGCCCCTCACATCAATCCCACAATTGAAAGAATCATTGGTCAGAAATGGGATGCAATTCCCCAGAGTCATATTCAAAATGCAATCGATAGTTTCCCTAAACGGTTGCGTAAATGTTGCTGCTAATGGTGGTCATTTTGTGGAATAGATATATATTATGTTGTATACCATTTGAAAGAAGAGCTAAAATGCTTCAACCCTGTATATTTGGAACTTTAAAAAAAGATTTTCATTGAAAAAAATTGGCTCAGAAACCCATTACGAACTTTCTTTCCACCAGTTACTACTACTACCCAAGAGGGTAGATAGGATACCAGGAAGGGGTGATCAGTGAGATATGTGATGGATTAATATTTATGAGAATTTCAAAATACGATGGCGCCGATATGCGTCTGTCGTGCCTAGTACTTTACATATTTCGTTTTCAATAGCACCTCCCCTAGCATATCGAAAGATATCTAACCAAAAATGTTCCATACCCGGTCTTTAAAGTAGACTTTCCGCAGTTCGACTTTTCAAAATGTTGGTTATTGAGGACAAAAAGCTAACGTATTACCGTCTAGAAACAGCGAGCTCTCATTTGTTTGAGTATATTCGGTCTTTGCACTGCGGTATGCGACTCAGTTTCATTGTTGTGGCTATAGCTTTTTCTGTAATTCGAAAATCACTTTACTTCTTTTTACCAGATATCGTGAAAGCTATAGTCACTTTCGTCCCCCAATAAAAGCATTCAGAGCAAATGGAGCCTCCTTCAATCGAGCTTGACTACTACGGGCGGTGCATCATTCGTCATTGCTGGGAAGTACAAGTTGAGGCGCAAGATCGGCAGTGGCTCGTTCGGCGAAATCTATTTGGCTCGAAATATTGTCAGTGGTTCGAATATGCTGTCAAACTCGAAAAATGTCAAGGTGAGCGATTCTCTACTATGCTTTTATTTTGATTGCTGTAATCAATTTTAATAATAGACTCAGCACCCGCAATTGATGTATGAAAGCAAACTCTACAAAGTGTTGCAGGGAGGGGTGGGCATTCCGCAGATTTTCCACTATGGACGTGAGTCAGGTACAATTGCATGGTTGTCAGGCTGCTCAGGGCCGTCACTCGAAGATCTGTAAGCTTTTCCCCCTTTTTGAATCTTCTCCCTTATCTATCTGCTTATAGATTCAATCATTGCAAGCGCAAATTCTCTTTAAAGACCGTTCTGATGCTAGCTGAACAAATGCTGACTCGAATCGAATATATGCACAACAAGCATTTCATCCATCGCGACATCAAACCGGACAATTTTTGATGGGCACAAGTCACAACAGCAGGCTTTACATCATCGACTTTGGACTGGCCAAGAAGTACTTTGATTCACGTGACAAGAAACACATTCCGTATCGTGATGGCAAGAGTTTGACTGGCACTACAAGATGCCTTCAATCAATGCTCACATTGGTTTGTTCTCCTCTAGATATTCTGAATTACAATCTTATTTTTAGGTGCTGAACAAGGCAGAAGAGATGACCTGGAGTCCCTGGGATATGTGCTGATGTATTTTCTTCGGAATCTTGCCTGGCAAAACATGAGGGCAGCCAACAAGAAGCAGAAGTATGAGAAGATTAGTTTAAAGGTTCACAATTCCTTGTTACACTATTTCCGAACTAATTAAATTATTGTGCAGAAACAAGAGTCTCGATTAAAGTGCTTTGCAAAGGATATCCCGGAGAATTTGTGAGCTATAATTTTTCACAGTAATTTGTTTTATTTTTAGGTGCAATACTTTACTTACTGTCGTGAGATGCGCTTTGATGAGCGACAAATTATTCCTACTTGCATCAGCTTTTCGAAGTCTGTTTACAAGCTCGGTTACAAGGTGACTTTCAAGATTTTGGCAACTTCCGTCCTAGTCGGGGTTTCAGCAGTATGACGACATATACGACTGGACAGTCCCTGATGGTTCGACTACTCGCGTCTAGGTGCACAATGCAGCCGTGAATCAAACAATCTGTATTCTTTGCCTCTTGTAGGAAATGGTGTATTTCTCCTGTTGCACGATTGATGGTTGTTTTCGAAATAAATCTCTTTCTGGAAATTGCTCCAATCTTGCCATGTTTGTGTCTGTGGTTGTTCCATACGTGTGGTTAACTTTTTATTCTAGTATTTCTTCAGCTATTGTTGCCCTCTTCTTCTTTTAACCG